>APFE030640119.1:24504-37759 GCA_000404065.3 Pinus taeda
AATTTCCAAAGCTCTGTGTTGTTTGATGCATTGTGGTGTTTAGCTGAATGTTACAGGATTCCTGCGTATTTCATGGCACAATAAGTTTTCCTTACAACTCTTTGTTATGTGTTTTATCATCTTTTCATATCTCTTTCATGCTTCTGTTCTTTAAAGTTAATGGCAAGGAAAAAGAATAGTTCCAGGATTTAATCACAGAATTACCCTGAACTCAATCCAAGCTATTTTTGAATGTTTTCTTTAGTTATAGTAATAAAGGTGTAATTCTTAATTGCTACCCTTTTGCACTATATCTTTCACAGTGATTATTGTTTCAGGAATTCAAGTTTGCTCCTGAGGAATATATCTCTTTCTCACACCCCAGCTTAGTGGAAAATTCTTAATTGCTTTTCACTGGTTATTTACATTTCACCATCATAATTTCAAATTTGTTTCATGAAGTATTTAAATGGCCCTGTAATTCCAGCTGCTCAAACTCAATATTTCAAAAAACCAGTAGCCACAGACTCCATTGCCCAATGAACTAACGTTATCTGCAGATTTCCACTTTAGTTACAGAAAGACATCCTTCCAACCAAACATAAACCAAAACCCTTACTTCATAACTAGCCTAAAATCTCCACAGAACAGAGACAAACCTTAAAGAGAGAGCCCTCTCTGATTACAGTTGGGCTAGAAACTGTAATCCAAAGATTGGTTAGTGGTTACCTCGGCCGTATTTCCTTGGGAGTCAAAGGGAACAACCTGGGCGTTAACAAGCACAACAGGTTCCTCCTTCTTAACATCATTCAGTAGATGTCCTTCTTCCCTACTGTCTGTCTCAACAGTTTCCATGGTTATCTCTACTGTGCCTATCATCATAGTGACTTGATGATCCTTTACTATGTTTTCAGCTAACATAGTCTCTCGCTCAAGTTTGCCTTTATTCCCTTGCTCTTTATCTCCTTTGAAGATATCTTCAAATGATTGTTTTTCTCTTGCAATATTTGCCATCATACACAAACTATCAGTTTTAAAAATATAAGACCCTATGGTCTCACTTGATGGTTCAGCCATCATATCTCCTTGTTGTTCTAAATCATTCATATGATTCAGAAATTCTTTGATGGTCTCTTCTTCAATCTCCTCAAGCCCTTCACTTAGTTGCTTGATATCTTCCATCAACTGTATATGAGATCTATCTACCTCATCTTCTTCCAGGACAGAATTTTGATTCTGCTGGTCTTTTTCCTTCTTCATGACAATATCAACCAATTGTCCTTCACCTGCAAACATACACAAATTGTTAGATTTAAAACCATGTGAACCTTTGACCTTACTTGAATTTTCAGTCTTCATCTTCACTATCTCCCAGAGATTTTCTTTGTTCTGGTTCACAAATGGATTCTTCCATTTCTAACTCAAATTCCTTGAGTTTTCCCTTCAACCACTTCACTTTCTTTTGTTGCAGCCTTCTCTGCATCTCATGCCATTCTACAAGCTTCTTCCTCAAGACCCAACCTAGTCTCTGCCTTTCCTCAAACATTCTCCTTAATGCATTGAGTTGTTCTTTTAATTCAGAAACATCTTTGTCAATTTCCTCTTGACTCATCTTCTTGCCATTTTCCTTGGCATCCTTCTTCTCATGTCTTTTGTTGTGGCTTCTCTCTTAACTTCTGCTATGACTATTAGTAGTCACCTTCTTCTCTTCTTTCTTCATGAACTCTTTTGCAACAAGCCTCTACAACAGCTAGTCCTCCTGGTTTCAATCTTACCTCACTAAGCTCTCCTCACTCAGTCTTTTGGTAAGCACGGGTTCTCTATCTGGAGCCTCTTCTTGAGCAACACCTTTGCTCCTTCTAGGTTTCTACAATCTCTCATTTTCTCTTGAGAACACTTCAGTTGTCCTCTTTGTCCAATCTCTTGTTGGATTCTTCAGGTTCACTACCACTTCTCCTTTAGAGTATTCTCCTTACTCTATCTTCAAGAACACATTTGTTCTCTTCTCACAACTTTCTTGTTGTCACTTGTGTATTAGTATAAAACACACATTCTTAATTTAAATCAGAACATATTACCCCAGCTTCAAGATCTCAGCATGATCTCATTTCACCCATTCTTCTGCACTTTGAATGGATTGTCCTATGGTTGGTCCCTCGAGTCCTCTTCCCTTCAGAACTTGTATTAAGAAATCTTGATTTCTCTTTCCTTTAATGAATTCTCTGTTCTTTCTATTCCAAACTGTTGTTGGAATGCTACAGTCTTTCAAGAACTTCAAAAGTTCTCCTTTTACATATTACCAAATCTGCTCTGATACTAGTAATGGTGCAGGGTAAAACACCTGCACATACCCACAATATGCATTAACAACAATAATGCATCCACAACTGTCCCAGGATATTTAACTTTGCAATGGAGTTAAATCTTCAAACCTTTAATGGTCAAGTGGCCCTTTTCTACAGTTGCTATGTATAGGAACTTCAATCACCCCGCCTGAAACCTCTATCGGATTTAAATCACCCCTTAACCTTCATATCCTTGCTTTATTAAAGGCTCCCTCTTAAATCTTTCTATCGGGAGTTTCTAAACAGCCCTCATAACCATTGGCCGCATATATATTCTTCCAATTCCATTGGTTAGACGTATTTAGTGTATAACCTTCATATTGCTCTATTCCCACTTAAATCCATTTACAAAGGAGTTACTTCGCAACAACCCTTTTTTTCCTTAATATGACTTTAGAACAAATTCCAATGCCTTACCTTTATCGCAGTCGCTAATCGGCTTCCCCGCAGGTCATACACATATATTCCATCACCCTTTTCCGAATTTGATCTCCTCCTATCAGAGAGATAACACGTGCTTTTGTGTTAAAAGGCCTGCACCATATAACTATCGGAATATTAATCAACTGGAAATACAAAGGAATTCCCGCTCCAACTGCATACGCCGGATTTCAAATTCATTAAAACCACAACTATAATATCGTCGGGTCCGTTCACCACTGTTCCCGCACTATTTCTCTGATCTCCACCAGCTCCGATGCCCGATCGCCGATAAGCCCCAACGTCAATCACCGATATATCGCTATCGGCAATATCGCAATATTCATACACCGTTTACCCTTGGCACCTCCGATCGCCGATATGCAATTAAATCATGACCATTGATCTAGCCACGATCCAACGGTCCACGATTAATCGCTACTCGCTCTTATTCTGATAACTTTAAAGGGACTCCCGCTGATGTGATTGATTCTCAACCATTGATCTAACTGATCCAACGATTGCTAAGTGTCGAACTTCACTTCTCCGCTCGTCCTCTTTTACTTAGGTTTTCTATGTTTTCTTCAGTTTCTCTGTGTATTTCGAGTTTCTTTAAGGTTCTGCCTTACACCCTTTTGTTGTTTGCTCTTCCTCCTGGGCTTAACTCCTTTAGCGAATTCTTGCTTTGTAATTTCACTCCAGATTTCCACTCTAGTCTTCGATTGGATTCAATGATCCTTTGTGGTTCCTCTGTCAGTATTACGTCTCAGCGTACTTCAGAACTCTACTTGCACTTTGTCACAGAACCTACGAGTTCAACACAGTAATTCAAACATTCATGAAATACTCTTCAATACTCTGACACAGCCAGGAACCAACATCTGCATATATTAATATAAAATCAAAGATTACATCCGAAACACTTCGGTCTCATGCACACACATAGGCCTGATTCTCCTCATTAGTGGCCTCCTCTTCTGCCCGTAGGCTTACATATGCTTATATGGAAACTTGGATTGGGTTATTGATCCCATCCTTTCCTTCAATCACTCAAATAGAGCCCTGAAGCATGCTGCATGCATACATATGTGGCATACTTTATCCACTCCATCTTTTCCCTCTATTTTAAAGAAAAAAAGTCTCCCTATCAGCACAATGGTCCATATCTACTTTAATTAACTCCTAAAAGCTCTCTCTTGCTCCTAGAGAATTGGCTTTGACTTCTACCACTCATGTTCTCATTTGTTTATTTTGAGAGCATTTACATATTCTCCCATTATCTAATTAAATCACACTTAAAATCCTAAATATTGTATTAACTTGATACTTAGGAAAACTATTCCCTAAAATGCATGACCCCCTATGTCTACTATTTACAATGATTTTCCTTGGGCTAAATGCTCCTGCATCAAACTCCCAAAGTAGAAAATATTCATGATCTCCTGATCATGTGTCTTTTGGTTTTGGTCTTCCTAGATCCTGCACTTTGTTCTGTAACTGTCCAGATGCTTCATTCCTTTGTTGCCGCTGCACTTCTGTTGTCTTTTCTGTCCAATCTCTTGTTGGATTCTTTAGGTTCACTGCCACTTCTCCTTTAGAGTATTCGCCTTACTTTGCCTTCAAGAATGCATCTAGTTCTTCTCTCACAGCTTCTCTTGCTGTCACCTATGTATTAGTATAAAAACACGCATTCCTAATTTAAAACAGAACATATTACCTCACTTTCAAGATCTCAACATGATCTTGTTTCACCATTCTAGTTTTATATGAGATCTATCTACCTCATCTTCTTCCAAAACAGAATTTTGATTATGCTGATCTTTTTCCTTCTTCATGACAATATCAACCAATTGTCCTTCACCTGCAAACATACACAAATTGTCAAATTTAAAATCATCAGACCTTTTGGTCTCACTTGAAGTTTCAATCTTCAAGTCTTCATCTTCACTTTCTCCCAGAAATTCTCCTTGTTCTGGTTCACAAATGGATTCTTCCATTTCTAACTCAACTTCCTTGAGTTTTCCCTTCAACCACTTCACTTTATTTTGTTGCAGCCTTCTCTGCATCTCATGCCATTCTACTAGCTTCTTCCTCAAGAACCAACCTAGTCTCTAGCTTTCCTCAAGCATTCTCCTTAATGCATTGAGTTGTTCTTTTAATTCAGCAACCTCTTTGTCAATTTCCTCTTGACTCATTTTCTTACCATTTGCCTTGGCATCCTTCTTCTCATGTCTTTTGTTGTGGCTTCTCTCTGAACCTCTGCTATGACTATCAGTAGTCATCTTCTTCTCTTCTTTCTTCATGAGCTCTTTTGCAACAAGCCTTTGCAACAGCTAGCCCTCCTGGCTACAATCTTACTTCACTAAGCTCTCCTCACTCATTGTTTTGGTAAGCACGGGTCCTCTATTTGGAACCTCTTCTTGAGCAACACCTTTTCTCCTTCTAGGCTTTTGCAATCTCTCATTTTCTCTTGAGAACACTTCAGTTGTCCTCTCTTGAACATTTATTCTCTGTTCTTGGCAAAGAACTCTGCTCACCATTCAAAGACAAAGCACATTGATGTTCAGTATCACTTTGTGATGGATATGATAGAAGAAAAAAAGGTGTTGTTGGTAAAGATGGACACTTTGAAGAATACTGCAAATGCATTGACAAAATCTGTGAGCTCTGAGAAGTTCTTTTGGTGTAGAGAACCAATGGGCATTGCAGGGCTAGATAAATGACTAAGCTCTCTTGTGGCCCCCCTGTGGAAAGAAAACAACAAGTGGGAGAATGTTGGGTTGTGTTATACTCTTTCCACGACTAGCCCACGTAGTTAACTGGGGGGTTAAGAGGGGGGCGAAGCCCACCCTTCGTTGCGTCGATTGCATAGCGAAGGGAGTCCACGCGTTGTTGAATTGAGTGCTTCAAAACTCTGAGATTTCTTGTTTTCATATTGTAATGCTCTGTAAGTTTCGCTTTCGAGTTAATAAAAGCTTCACGCACCTTTTTACTATAAATTGAGTTGTTCGCTTGATATCTTCTTCTAAGTATCAGTAAGGGTGAAATAGAGGCGTTAGTCAAGATGCTAAGGGAAGTACCTGAGGAGATGCCAAGGTGCAGAAGACGCGCACAACAAGTGCTAGAAGATATCGTCTCAAGGAACTACTTTTATTAGAGGTTGGTTTTCTCGATCTTTTATTATCTCCTGGTATCGGAGCCCTACAACGTTCCTAATGGCTAGTTTAATCAGATCCTTTTCAACTCTGGAAAGACGTGTTGTTACTGAAGTAGATTCTAGATATTTTGAAAAGGAAATCGAGTCTGAAAAGGAATTAGAAATAGTAGAAAATCCAGAAAGTTGGAATCCTCCAACTCTTCATGCAACTGATGTTTATAGAACTCCTCTCTCTAATATCTTTCAGAAGAAAATGCTTTTAAAGGAAGTGGAAGTTAAAATAAAAATCGCAGGTCCTTCTATACAGATTGTGTCCCTCTCTTTGTTTACCACTGAAGAAATCAAAAAATTTCGCCAATATGCAAAAGACAAAAAATATGCCTATTTACACTTTGGAGGTATAAGAATAGGTTTGGCCCCTTTGTTTAGACATGGCTTAAATACTCCGTGCATATCTGAAGTTTTTGATACTTGACACCAGAGCTATGATCATGCTAGAATAGGTACCATTGTTGGTAACCTATCTACCGGTTGTCAATATGGAACGATGTTTCCTGATTACTCTATTAGTCTTACGGATCCTCATCTGAAGGATTGTTGGAAACTTATGGTAGGAGTTCAGGGATTACAGATGGTTGATGAAAGTGAATATTTATCTGTAATAATTCATACATCCTTATAGTTGATTAATACAGTCCATCCGAAATTAAAACAGCCAGTGCTCAGAGATTGTGTGTCAGTTGGTTTAAATAATGCACAAGTAGAGGGAGTGTCTTATGATTCTATAGGTTTACCAAACGATTGGTATTTTCAATCCAAGTCTTTAGCCGAAGAAAAGAAACCAAGAAGCCTGAGAAGAAGAGCGTCATTACAAGAAGGTAAAATAAGAATACTTCAAGAAAAGCCTTCCATTCCGCGACCCATCATTCATCCCAGAAAATATGCATTACCAGTCTCAGAATCTACAAAATCCTCTGCCCAAACAGCCAGCACTTCTAGTCAACCTATGTTATCTTCAAATGAATTATATATACATGAAATTAAGCCTTTTCTTGTTGTAAATAAGATGTTTAGAATTTCTAATTCCTAGATAGCCCCAGTTGAAGAATGGCAATATGCTAATGGTCGCTTTGTTAAAGGAGGCAAATGGCCACTAAAGACAAAATTTTGTACTACTCCGTCTTCCTCAAAGCAAACTCCTACAAGAGTTTATTGTGCCCCTTTAGTTGAACACAACTCCTCAAATCCAAATGATTTAGACCAGTTGTATCAAATTGGTAATTATATTACCACATGGTGTTCTTATGCTGAAAATGCTATAGATGATTTGGGTGCACAAAATGAGCTCATCCTAGCCAATCTCAATCTCTTACATGATGAACAACAAGAAGAAAGAGCCGAGAAAGAGGCAAGGATGAAGAAAAAGGAAAGAAGAAGAAAATCTAAAGCAGCTCAAAATTTTCTATAGATATGTCAACCCCAAATTTTTGGGATTTAAAAGAAACAGAAGCTAGCACCTCTGAAACACCTTTCAGACCAATGAAAATAGAGTCTATTCCAAAGCAGCCAAGAAAAACAAAAGCAGAAATAGTGACTCTTGAAAATGCAGCTTCTAAGTTTCCATATTTTATCATGACATCAATCCAAAAAGCAAATTTTGTTAAAGAAGTCCAAAAATATCCTAGAGTAGAAGAAGATCTATTTGCTTCTAATTCTAACAATTATATTTTGGATTTGGATAAATCAACAAATCCAGCTGAATCAATTCGAATATGGATCAGAGTGTTATACCAAATGCAAGTAACTACAAAGCTTGATAATATGTCTATATTTGTTCTAGTAGAGAAAAGAATGGTCGGAATAGTTTATGACTGGTGGATTGGACCTCCTGAGTCAGAACGACAAGCAGTAATTGCAGCAGGACTTTCTACTTTAGAGGTACTACTGAAAACACAGTTTGTCCCCGAGCCAATAGACGAGAAGAATCAAATCATTATATACTTTTCTAGAATGGAGCTGAAAGATTTAAAATATCTTCAAGCTTTTGGTCAAGATTTTATGGCCAAAGTTTACAAAGCAAATCTTTCAAATGATTCAATTCAGAAAATTTCTTTTCTGTCAAAATTACCAGGAAATCTAGGAAATCTGATTTCTAAAGATATTGAGCTTCAAAGAAAAACAATAGATCAAATTTACTGGATAGATCTTTTATTCAGGTGTCAAGAGAAAGTCAAATATCTTTGTTGGCAAAAACAAGCACATGACACAACTCCCAGTGCCAATGTTTGTCGTGTTGCTTTACCATGGACACCATTTAAGAAAAGGAGAAAACATAAAAGGTATGGGAAATTCAAGGCCAAGAAAATTGCAAATCTCAAACCACCTTTTAAAAATTTCAAATTTCTAAAGAAGAAGAAACAACTGAGAACCAAAAACAATTGTTGTTTCATATGCAAACAGGAAGGACACTATGCTCGTGCTTGTCCAAAAAGCACATCCAGTAAATTGAAAGCATGTGTAGATATTGAAGAATTTTGTGATGATTGGTCTGTTGTACAATCAGAAGAAGAACCGTCAGATGTATATATGTTAACTGATGCTTCTTTTTCAGAAGATGAAGAGTTAATCAATTCTGTTCAGAAAATGAATAGTTGTTATGATTGTTCTACTGATGAATTTTCAATTGAAGATGAAGAAGAAGAGCTTCATTACAGTGAAGAATTCGAGACTGGCACAGACAGTGTTGAAAACAGTGAAACAAAATCTTTATGTTGGTCTCTCCCACAAAAGAAAGACAAAGGAAAATAGGTTATTCCTATTCTCCCTCAGTTAAACTCTTTTTGTCCATATCAAAAAAATATTGGACAAACATCTTCAATGCCAGTTCCTGAATTTGACCCACTAGCAGAACAAACTTTTTTGAAGAAAATGTTAAAAAAAAATAATTTTCTATATATACTAATCTCAATGCAGGTTAGAAATAGTTGGATAGATCTTGATGCATTTATTGATACCGGTGGCTCAAACAATCTTGACAGACCATCGTTGTTTAAAGGATTATGGAAACCTCTCCAAAATATCCTGATTTCAGAAACAATCAGAGGTACAACTAGTCTTACTCACTATGTGGATAATATCTCTTTAAAAATAAGTGGGAAGATTGTTAAGATATCTGCTATACAGCATTACAACCCATCTACCAGTTTAATTCTGGGTATGCCATTTATTAATTATGTTTTTCCCATGACAATTAGCGAAGATAAATTTATCTTCAATTTCAAAAAACAAGCAATCTTTGTTCCGAGATTAAAATTTGTAGACTTTGAAGTAAGAAGAGAAAGCCAGAAAAAGACTAGCACAAGAAATTCAAAAAATGATTCCAAAGATTGGAAAAAAGTACTGCAAATTTATGAAGAAAAGGAAACTCTCAAAACAAAACAAAAAGCAACAATAGATCCGCAATGGACTCAGGGACAAATCTCTATATATCAGCGGTTAGTTAAAAGCTGCTCAGAAGACCCTCAGAAGTTCTAGGAAAAGGAGAGCCCCAAGCAAGAAATTGTGACCATGCATGATAATGGAGTGAAAGGTAAGTTAATTCCTTGTACTCCTTATGATGAACAAGAAATCAAAAAACAGATTGAAGAATTGTTGAAGTTGAGATTGATTGAACCGAGTGTTTCCCATTATTCATGTTCTGCATTTTTGGTCCACACTCATTCTGAAATAGTTCGAGGTAAAGCAAGAATGGTGATTAATTACAAGCCATTGAATGCAATCACTCAAAGCTTTCATTATCCTTTACCTCGTCAAGAAGTAATAATGCAGAAAATTCAGAAGAGTAAAATCTTCAGTGAATTTGATATGAAATCTGGTTATTACCAGATTCAGATTGAAGAAGCAAACAGACATAAGACAACATTCACATGCCCTGTAGGATTTTTCCAATGGAGAGTTTTTCCATTTGGATTAAAGAATGCTCCTGCTTTCTTCCAGAAAAGAATGGATTTTATATTTGGTAAGTATGATTTTATCATAACTTACATTGATGATATTTTAATCCATAGTCCAGATTTACAAACACATTTAGCTCATCTAGAAATATTTTTTCAAGAAGTTCAAGCTCATGGTATTGTCCTCTTAGAAAAAAAAAAATTGGTGTTATTCCAAAATGATATTGATTTCCTTGGAATTCATGTAATCGATGGACATATACAGATGCAACCACATGTGCTAACGAAGCTTTCTGAACTCCCTGATGAACTCAAAGATACCAAAATGATTTAGAGATTTTTTGGTGTTTTAAATTTTATCCAAAAATACATTCCCAGGCTATCTGAAAAAACTGCTCCCATTCGAAAGCATTTAGAATCAGGTTGGTCTAGTCAAGCCACAGCTGCTGTCAAAAATCTCAAAGAAGAATGTAAGTCCCTGCCAAAATTGCAGCCTCCAAGAGAAGGATTGTTAATTTTACAAACAGATGCCTCAGATGATTTTTGGGCAGCTGTTCTTTTTTAAAGAAAGGAGGAAAACAAAGAAGAAGAATTATGCGCCTATGCATCAGGAGAATTCCTCCCTAATCAGAAAAATTATTTTGTTGTTGAAAAAGAAACTCTTGCAATATTTAATGGCATTCAAAAATTTGCATTATATCTTGCACCAAGAAAATTCTTGATTAGGACTGGCTCAATGAATTTTAAATATCTCTTGTCAGCAAAATTATCAAGACAGATGGCAAGAGGAAGATTATTATCATGGCAAATTTGGTTCCAGCAATATGATTTTGATGTAGAATGGATTCCTGGAAATTCTAACTATATTACCGATGCTCTTACCAGGGAAATGAATAAAGCTCATATAATTGGCCGCAGCCGGACAGAAGTCAGAGGAAGTATTTTTGATATTCCAGATCAGTCGGACAATCTTGTTATTTTGGCAAAAAGGTTCAACATCTCGAGAAGCATGTGAAAAATATTTGTCTAGAAATAAAAAAGGTAGTTGGACTGTTATGTACCTAGGGGGGTAATATGGGGTATCGAAGGAGGTACCCAAGGTAATAATGTAATAATGGGATGAGCCATAGTAATAAATAAGGTGGTTAACCCATGTCATGTAAGGGACCACAAGTAGTTAATAATAATGTAATGGGCCCATGGTATTAGTTGATGGTATGAGTAAACCATGGTATTGATGCATGGTATTGTATGTATGAGGCCTATATAAAGGCTAGAGACTCCACATGGAGATATATGAAGAGAAATAGTCTTGTATGAACAAGCATATGGCTTGTGGAGTGTTCTCCTTCCTTAAGGAGTGAATGTATGGTGTTGCCCTACCTTAAGGGTTTGAGATCAATAAAGCATTCTATCTATTCAGATCTTGTTATTTATTGGGTTATTTCTATTATCATATATTTCTGGGTTAGATATACAACAAGTGGTATCAGAGCACTTTCTTGGGCACAAAGTGGAGAATTTTTTTGTTCATTTTTGCAGGATTTCAGGGGCGGCGAGTTGCAGATCAGATATGTACGTTTTGGTTCAAGATCTGAAAAATCTGATTACAGATCTGCATTCTTTGTGAAAAAATAGCCGATTTCAAAAAAAAAATCGGTCAAATCGGAGTCCGGATGAAGGAGATATCGCTGATTTAAAAATCAGTAGGGTTGCAGATAATTTTTCAGGGTAGCGAATTTGCGGCGCAGATCTAGACGTCTGGTGCATGATCTGCAAGATCTAATTGCAGATCTGAAATCTTTGTGAAAAAACACACAATTTAAAAAAAAAAATCGGTCAAATCGGAGTCCGGATGAAGGAGATATCGCTGATTTAAAAATCAGTAGGGTTGCAGATAATTTTTCAGGGCAGCGAATTTACGGCGCAGATCTAGACGTCCTGGTGCATGATCTGCAAGATCTAATTGCAGATCTGAAATCTTTGTGAAAAAACACACAATTTCAAAAAAAAAATCAGGCGAATCGGAGTCCGGATGAGGGAGATATCGCTGATTTAAAATCAGCACTTTTTTCTGAAATTTTGGGTGACGACGGGAGAATAGCAGCGCAGATCTGAAATTTCAAGTGCATGGATCAAGATTTCTACCACATGGGCAGATGCAGAGTGGTTGTTCCATTTCTAAAAACAGGTTATAATAGAGATTCTGAGCAATATTGACGGATCTGTGACCATTTCAATTTTTCACCAATATTTTTGTGATGGCGGGCCTAGATCAGAATTCGATGGAGTTGTATAAATTTGACGGTTCTCAGCCATCCGCATGGCTAGCACAAATGGACCAGTATTTCAAATTGAATCGTCTCCAAGATGATTGGACTAAGCTGAGAGTGGGGACCACGTACTTGGACAATGATCGAAGGCAATGGGCGGAATAGCATCAACGTCGCAATAGACCTTTTGCGAGTTGGACCCAATTTGCCAAAGCTCTTATAGAGCGCTTTGACCGTAAATCAAATCTTGTGGATAAGCACACACAGACAGACACACAACCTAGCAAAGCTGTTATTTTTACAGGAAAAAAGGAAACCAAGGAACCAAAAGGGTTATTTTTGGCTGGTATCTCGGTATTGCAGGTTCATGGATTGATTCAGAAGGAGAAAATCATTGTGTCTATCAATCCGAGTTGCAAACAAAATCTTATAAATGTCAACTTAGCAAAGAAATTGCAAGTCCCAGCAAAACAAATTGAACATACACAGGTTGATAATGAGGATGTTCAAGTGTACAAGGATTTGAAGATTTCTATGGATAAATATGTGTTTCATAGTGATTTTTATGCTTCAGATATGAATAACATAGATGTTGTTTTGGGATACCCTTGGATGGAATCAGTAGGTACTATCAATATTAATGTGCAGAAGAAATTCCTGAAGCTCTGGTATAAAAAGAAGAAAATTACATTACAGGATATTTCCATTAATAAGCAGGTAGAGTCCAAGGAGGGTGAAGCAGAAGATGTTACAGGGAGTGACATATCAGATGATGAGCCTTTGATGATCGACAACCAAACACAAACAGAGGCTGCAGAAGAAAAGGTTACAGGTGATGATACATCAGAGGATGGCTCAATGGCTGAAGTTATATTGAAAAAGAAGACACCACAACAGGCCCTACAGCAGGGTAAAGTCAAGCAAAAGCCATCGTGGGTTAAAACTTCAACATATCATCACCCACATCACCCCGCAAGACAACCGAAGAGTCACATGACGGATACAAAGGAGAGACGATCCACCTACTACACCTCAACACAGAAGAGCGGCCACGGTCAACTTCCATCTCAAGCGAGCGAGGCACCAGCGAGATCGAGGGTTCACCTTTCTCTTGGATGGCTAGATGCA
>APFE030640119.1:45064-57689 GCA_000404065.3 Pinus taeda
AATGCCCTGATAGAAAGGACTCCCACCGTGACGATGATCAAAATCCCTCTCATGGTAATTAAAGGGATCGAAAATTCAATAGCAAAGGTAAGAGCAGAGCTGGGAATCGAGGAAGAGGACAACCATTCAAGAAGGTTAGAAATTCCAGGATGTATTAAATGCACTTGACCTCAAAAAGAACCTAGTGTCCATCTCGGCAATGGAAGATAAAGGCTACAAGGTCGATGGAAGTCCGCTAGGTGTCATGTCTTGTGACACAACTCTTCAGTCCAAACTTTGGCATCAGAGGTTTACCCAACTTCATTACAAAGCTCTACCCGATGTAAGACAGATGTAACAGGGATGCCCGAATTCCAGTAGAGAAAGAAGGTGCATGTCCAGGATGTGCCAAAGGAAAGCTCAAAAGGGGACCGTTCCCCTCAAGCCAAAGAAAGACCTTTGATATATTACAGTTGGTTCACTTAAGCATATCTGAGGCTAGCATTAAGAGGGAGACTACTACACCACATACTCCTGAGCAGAATGGTGTGGCGAAAAGGAAGAACCATACGATTGTGGAAACTATCTCTATGGGTAGATGGTGTAACAATGTCTGATGTGGAGGAACCCATGGATCTTATTTATCCACCTGAGCCTTCCCCTTCTAGGAAGAGGCCTTCATGGCTTAGGGGGCTACTTGATGGTGCTGAAGGACATGCTGTACCCCAACGAACCTTTCATGAAAGTAAGAAACCTAACAGGTATCAGGGATACCTAACCATCATGAGCACGATCATACAAAATGAGCCTTCATCATTCTCAGGTGTCGTCAAGCATTAAGTATGGAAGGATGCTATGATCATAGAGTATGACTCTATTATGGAGAATGATGTCTGGGAATTAGTTCCCAGACCTCGGAAAATACAATTGTTACTTCCAAATGGCTTTACAAGATAAAGCATGCAACAGATGGAAGTATGGAAAAGTATAAGGATCATTTTGTTGCTCGTGGTTTCTCTTAGAAGGAAGGTATAGACTATGATGTGATATTTGCACCTGTTGCCAGATATACGACCATCTGCTTGATCATAGCCCTTACCACTTCACAAGGATGGAACCTGCATCAAATGGATGTCAAGACCACATTCTTGCACAGTTCGATCAAAGAAGAGGTCTATGTGGAGCAACCCAAAGGATTTGAGATTTATGATCGAAAATCTCATGTATGCAGGTTGAAGAAGGCTCTTTATGGGCTGAAGCAAGCACCCCGAGCATGGTATGAGAGGATCGACAACTACTCTGATGAAGTTTGGATTCACTAGGAGTGAAGGATCCTAAACCTTTACTTTAAGGTTGAAGATGGACAAAGCCTCTTATACTGGTGCTGTATGTAGATGACCTCTTTCTAACAGGTGTAGACCCTCTCATTCACAAATGTAAGAAGGAGTTGGCTTCTGAATTTGAAATGAAGGACCAAGGACTTGAAGTACGGTAGAAGCCAAGGAAAATTTTCCTATCTCAAGGAAAATATGTGGTAAAGATATTGGAAAGATTTGGTATGATGGACTGCAAGCCTGTGACCACCTCAAGGATCTTAACTTTTAAAAGTTATATGGTAGTAATGTTGGACTAGATTTGGGAAATGCCTTTGAGTTTCAAAAACTCATTCGCATTGATGTTCTTGGTCAACCTCCGTCCGAACATATGTTTTGCAGTTAGCACTATGAGCTCATATTTGGTTGAGCCTCACTAGATTGATGCCAAGAATCTTTTGAGATATCTTTGTGGTACAATGGGTTAAGATACACTGCCGGAGATGTGAGACTACTTGGATATACTGATGCTGATTGGGTAGGCAGTGTGGTGGACTGTAAGAGCACTTTCGGGTGCTGTTTCACCTTGGGATCTGCTTCGATATCCTGGATGACCAGGAAGAAGAAGTTGGTGGCTTTGAGCAACGCTGATGCAAAATATATTGTTGCTAGCATGACCTTGTGTGAGGCAGTCTCGTTGCGAAAGCTCTTCAGTGAGCTGTTTGGATTTACATTGCATACCACTGTGATTCTCTATAACAACCAGAGGTGGGATTCGATTATTGAGGAATCCCGTATTCGTCAATTGCTCCAGTAGATAGACATCATCTGGGATATGGTAAGTCGATGAGCAAGGAGGCCCCATCGCATTAAGATGATGTACAGGTCGATACACCTTGTCAAAGCCCTGAGGAAAGATATAATCTGTGATTTTCCCAAACGACTTGGAGTCGGCAAGAAACCTTTGTACAAGGGTCCTGCATGTTGCATACATTAAGCTCTGGGAGCTCTGAGGGCTTGTGGTTTTTACTAGAATAACATACGACCACAGGGTGACTCACCCTCCCCTGGTGGTGTGCACTGGAATAAGATGATTCGCTCTCTTTTGGGACAAGATGATTCGCTCTCTTGTGGAACATGATGATTCACTCTTCTATGTAGCAGGATGATTAGTTCTCTTGTGAGGCTTGGATTGATGTGTTCTCCATGGCGATTGTAGCAGGATTGATGTGTTCTCCTATGAGGCCTGGCAGATTTGATGTGTTCTCCATGGCGATTGTAGCAGGATTTTGATATGTTCTATTGTGAGGCCTGGATTGAATGTGTTCCCTCCTTCATGGCCGGCCTGATTGATGTGTTCTCCATGGCGATTGTAGCAGGATTGATGTGTTCTCCTATGAGGACAGGATTGATTAGTTCTCTTGTCGAGGCATCCTATCCATGTAGTCTGGGACTCATGGGAAGTACCTCTCATCTGATCAATTAGCAGGGAAATGAAGTTAGGGACCATAGTAGTACCGATGGACGCATCATTGTATCTACCGTACTCCCTGCGCTAGGATGACCTCCATTGATCTGGGATCAATGATACTGGTTTGGGACCAGTGGTAGGAGTTGTACCATACTATGACGCTGACTTCAGGTTGGTTGAGACTGTTCTGGGACCAGTGGTACATACTCTGAGACTGACTTCGTGTCAGTGCAGTACTGGTCTGGGACCAGTGAGAGTGGTACATACTATGACACTGACTTCGGATCGGTTGAGACTGGTCTGGGACCAGTGGTACACTCTCTGAGACTGCGATACTGGTCTGGGACTGGTGTAGGAGTGTACTTACTATTAAGCTGACTTCGGGTCGGCTGAGACTGGTCTGGGACCAATGTATGCACTCTGAGACTGACTTTGAGTCAGTGGAGGATGATACTGTTTTAGGACCATGGAGTTGTACTCACTATGACGTGACTTCGGTTGGTTTGAGACTGTCTGGGACCAGTGGCACATACTCTGAGACTGACTTTGAGTCAGTATGATACATCCTCGATCATTTCTTCTTCTTCATAATTCGGACAAAAGCAGAGCAGAACAGAACAATGCAAGAGCAGAGCAAAATAGAGCAAAACAGTACAGATTAGTACAGGGAAGAACAAGTCAAAGTAGATCAGGAAGAATTGAGCAGAGCAGGGCAAGGGTCAAGCTATACAGGGCAGTACATTTGATGGATGAATAGTAACGATCGATAGACAGATTGCAGATGAAGTTCTCCATGGTTGAGAGGGAGTGTTAAAATTGGCAACAGGGCAAAACTTCATGTGGGTCATCTTATTCATGGCTAATAATATTTTTATTAGATTCCTCTCATCGAGAGGTGTAGGATTGATATAAATATCATCCGATTCCGATAAGTATTCATGGAGATATGAATTTATTTTGATTATGGAATTATTATCAAGCCGAACTACAACTCATGTAGGCTTAGAAGCCCAACAGTCGCATCTATTCACCCACCAACGTTGTGTATAAATATAAGAGGACTTTTCCTCATTTGGAATCACTCATCTCATCACATCTCTCTCTCTCTACTACTGCAGATATGAGTCTCTTCTCTACTGCACTAAAATGGGTCTCTCTCTCTCACACATGTGAAGCCTGAAGCTGCAACTGCAGAAGTAAAGATTGACTTGCGTGGCCTATAATATCTCCTCTTTGGAACTATGTTGTAGGTTCATCTGAACCTCCTCTAAAAGCCGCAACTTCTGGTGGTGGAATGAAGTCAATCCGATGAACGGTTTGCAAGATATCGACTGCCCTAGTTTGAAGCCGTAAACTACTGAAACTGAAGCTGCAACTGTAGAAGTAAATATTGACTTGCGTGGCCTAGAAGATATCCTCTTTGGAACTATGCTGTAGGTTCATCTGAACCTCCTCTGAAAGCCACAACTTCTGGTGGTGCAATGAAGTCAATCCGATGAACGGTTTGCAAGATATCGACTGCCCTAGTTTGAAGCCGGAAACTGCTGAAACTGAAGCTGCAACTGCAGAAGTAAAGATTGACTTGCATGGCCTAGAATATCTCCTCTTTGGAACTGCGCTGTAGGTTCATCTGAACCTCCTCTGGAATCCGAAACTTTTGGTGGTGGAATGAAGTCAATTCGACGGTCGGTTTGTGAGATATTGTCTGCCCTAGTTTGATAATAAAGCCGGTAATGCTGATGCTATTTAGGGTTTGCTACTGCTGATATGAATCAGATTTATTGTAATATTTCTCTCTACTGAATTATTGAAGATAAAAGAATATTTGATCAAAGGGTTTCCCCACACATTGTGGGGCTTGTCCCTGGCTAGCTGCCACATCTTGTGTCTCTTGTCTTGGCTTGTTTTCTGTCGATCGTTTAATGTTCTATCTGCACTTTACCTTATGTACATGTGATTGCTAATCGGTGGAATATAATAAGAAAAAGAAGTAAACTGCTATAAGCATAGAACATACCATAACTTAACAGAGGAGAACAACAACATCAAGACATCGGTTGACATCGGTTGTAATCTCTTCTTAAACTAATATAGATGCAACTATCGATTGATTTCCTACATGAAATGTCATCTTACATATTTATGGCTTAATGTTTCTTGACTTATTAACTAGGATAATGCAATTTCTTGACTTATTAACTAGGATAATGCAATTTGTATGTTATCACGTTTGTTGTTTGCTGTTGTTTACTTGTTTCAGGTGTTCAAAGGAAGGAAAGAAAAGATAGCTAGAGCAAGGAAGCAAGATTGTCACCAAACAGAATAACGTACTAAGAGGTAGGCCCTCTTATTTGATTCTAGCTTAAGGAGATCTTCCATAGATTGTTTGTTTGTGGATAGACCTGCTCTCTTGTGCTAGAGGAATTGTTTGTGTTCGCACTTAGAATTTACCTGCACCCTTGGATGGGAATCCTGGTCCTTTTCCTTCTTTTGGAAATGTTGGTGCTCCTTATATGGCAACGTTGTCCCTCCCTGGGTTAACCATTGGTTTACCCGTTTGGTTATTTTCAACCTTGGTGGTCTTGAGTGTCCCGACTCCTATGAAAATGTCTCCTTCATTTGAATCACATCACGTTGATTCTAAAGTTGACCTCTCACCTTCTTCCCCTATTTATTCACTTTCCTCTTCTACTTCGCCTGGTGAAATTTTCAAATCTAGTAACGAGGAGGCTAAGAAAAAGAAGAAGAATGGTGAAGAAGAAGAAATCAGATAAGTGAGAGGCCGACCGTGTAGCTATTGCTCTAAATGAACTTCCTTTCGACAAACCTTCTGATCCTCCACGAAAGGTTAGATTCCCTTGTAAGTTGTGTAAGGGTGACCATCTCCTTCGAGACTGTCCTGGCATTCCTAGAGTCTTAGAGGTATGGTCTCAAAATCTAGATCAACCATCCTCATCGACCTCTGGAGATCATGTCAGTGTCACACCCTCGGTTAGCGATGGTAAGAAGAAGGGAAATATTAGATTCTCCTATAGGTTATGTGAAGGGAAGCATCTTCTTCACCTTTGTCCTCTTATGGATAAAGCTTCCAAAGTTTTGGAAAACATTACAGCTCCTCAACCCCAACTTCCTGTTCGTTATCAAAGGATTTCCTCTAACCCTCTCCTAGTTGGTAAAGAGATTGACTTGGATTCATCTCTTACCCATCCTAATCTTCTTGAGCATAAGTCTCTTGTGTCTATTACCGACCAACCATTGGTCGAAAAGAGTGTCGACTTAGCTCTGCCTGCAGTTATTCACTCTATTCTCAAAGAGAGTGGTGATCATACTACTCATGTTCTTCTCGTCTCCTCAGATTCTCATGAATCGAAGAGTGATCCTCTTGACCCAGTTGTTTAGGAGAGTCCTTCTCCTATTCCTACAGAGCATGGGGGCAATCATATGATACCCCCACCAAGTAGTTCTGTTGTCTCTTTTGATTGGAGTCAATTGACTGCATTCTGCCTTCCATCTTATGTGCCTTTACAGACCACAGTACAAGCCTATAATATGGTATTACATGGCACTATATTAGATGAAGGCATGTTTATTAGCATCATGTCTTCTACTACTTGGCAATCTTTGGACTCCCCAGAGCTTGTGCCTGTCACCCAGAATCTGTTGGCTTTCAATGGAGGAACCAATCATCCCTTAGGGATCCTTCCGAATTTCCCTATTACTTTGGGAGGAAAGACCATCTGCATAGACGTGATGGTAGTCCAAGGTCTACCAGATTTCAATCTTCTCCTTGGACGCGACTATGTTTATGTCATGGGAGCTCTTATTTCTTCACTTTTCTGTGTATTTTGTTTTCTGCACGAAAGGAGAATTGTGACTATTGATCAACTATTGTTCATTGGTCACTAGGTGCCTCCTTTGCAACCATCGTCCCTTATTAGCTCTTGTTTGCAAGCAATACCTTCCCCGCCATAGGTCAATTATGTGGCTACCCGTTCCATCTCCGCATTTGCTAATGATCACACAGATGGTATTGTACACTATGTACTGGGGTCATTGGAACCTGATCTTTCTTTGGTACCAAATGACATGTATTCCTCCTAGAGCATGGTTCTTCCATCTAGTGAAGACCTTTTAGGAGCCATGTTCTCTTATGGGTCATGAATAGAGTTGTGAGGATAGTTCCTAGCCTTGTGTAAACCTCGTTAAAAAATGAAACAACTCCCTTTTCCAACTCGAGTCTTTGATTAAGATCTCGTAAAATCCCAGTCGAGTCTTTCCTAGACCTTGAAAGTGAACCTTCATTCCATCCACCTAGTTGAATGGAATGAAGCTTGGGGGGCATGTACCTCGATTTGAGTCATTATGTTGGGGGCATGTGAACTTATTCAAGCATAGTTTTTCATTTCAAGCTTGTGTAAACATGAAACTAAATCTAAGTAGGGTTATCCATGGTTCAATCTTGTGTAAAAATGAACCTATGCCTAATTTACATCTCGTGATTGCCATTTTTATCAGCTAGTTCCTACTAGATGAGCCTTGGTTGTTTCATTCCATTGCCATTATCTCTTTGGTCGATCATATGCTTTCACCTGGTTGTTTTTCATTTCCTAAGGGACTGCAACGATGAGTGGTTTTATTAGCCAACCTCTTGAAAAATACATGTTTTGAGTAGTTCCTCCATTTTCGGAACTAGTTTCTACCCTTTATAGCACTCGTTCCTCTAGGACAAGTCACCTTTAAGCTCTTTTTTGACTCATAAAAGATGAAAAGATTGCTGAGTACTTTTTCCTTTTTGACTCGTTAAAGAAAATAAAAATAGGGGGTCTACTTTCAAGCTCTTTTACGACTCTTTAAAGATGAAAAGATTTCCGAGCTCTTGTTGTTTTGAACTTATAAAAGGTTGCGAAACACCGTTCACCCAGTATATGTTTACCCCTTTTATTGGCTGGGATGCACTATTTACGAAAAAGGTACTCCTTGACGGAAATGGTCAAGTGATTCTCTCAAGTATTGTTTTCTACCTTTTCATGCTCGAGAGACACAAATGTACGAAAAGGGAACATGTAGCATTTCCTTTTCCGTGTCTTTTTCAAACTCTCTAAACATGAAAAGGATACCAAGTTACCCCTCTGTCAGACTCGTTAAAACATTAAACGACATTGGATTCGTCGCCATGATGAATGTGAGCTTCTCCTTCCTAGGGATCACTAAACTTACTAGGTCAGATTCATTCGAAGGATGAACTTACAGTGTCAGCATATGCCTATCCCCTTCAAGCTTGTGATAAAAAATAATTGGGGTATTTGCCAAAAATGGTGGGGGGGGGGGGAATTTGGAAATTCGGTCAGTCATGTCAATAGCTCACTCTTGAACATGACACTTTCCACTTCGTGTCAGGTTCGGATATCCTCCTTTTCATCATTGATCTTCCTGGGTTGGGCCGTTCATTTTTTCCTTCCATTTGATCTCTACCACATCATCATGACCTCCGATCCTATGGATCCAAAAGCTTCCAGACTCCGAAATCGTGTCACCGATATGTTCAAGAGTTAGTCCATCTACAGTTACTCTTACTCCTGATTCTATGTATCATCTGAAATCAATTGCATCCCTTTGTCTCGTGTCAATGATGTGGATACATCATGACCCTCCTTCGACATGGTTTCTTCCTGTCGACTTCAGCTCATTATCCAGGAAGTTGGCCAAGAGACTCCCTTCTAGTAGAGCTTGCATGCCCTAATGGCAAGTTCTTCGCTCGACGACAAGTTCACATCACTTGCTTTTGCTCGGTTGATTTCATGGGTGTTCAACATCAGTTCCTTTATTCACATTCCATGAATTATGGTGCTAGTACCTTAAGAGCCATCGTCATTATTGGTGGTTTCTCTCTGCTTGTTAACAGTTCATATCATTGATTGGTAATCAAGCAACTTCTTAGCATGTTCAACTTCAACACATTCATTCACATGTTAGGATTTGTACTTTGATTGGGTCATTTGGAGTGCAAGACCCTATGCTAAGATTACACAAGTCCAGGTTGCAAGGGGATGTGACATGGTCATGTCAATATACATGTCTCTTTTAGATGGATGGTTGTGATCATACCATGAGTTGTTCTATATGATCCTTCTCATTATTGGGTGGCTGTGACCATACCTTGGTTTCATTATGATCCTTTCTGCTAGATGGTTGCACCCATACCTTGGATCCATTTACATGATCATTCTCTGTATGGCTACATCCATACCATGATTCATGTATTATTATTCAGAGTTTTCAGTGATATATATGTATCTGTACTTGCTTGCAGGTTCTCTGACGACAGACTCTGGTTCCCCACACTTATTCAAAAAGCATTTCACCCCACTCTAGTTTGGCCTTCACACTTTAGGGGGAATTTGTTACGCAACATTTTTTCATTGTCTCTGTACTCCCCATCTACGATCCTGGAGGACCTCTACAGTGTTCTTGGCATGCTTTCCTATCATTAAGAAACTCCCATTATGTCCCTCTTCATGAGTAGAACAATTCCCTTTTGCATCATTTCCCAAAAATCTTCTGTTTATCCCATTTTACAAGACTGACACTAATGACTCGTGTCCTCCTCGTGCCAATATGTAGGGATTACAACTATCCCTAGCACCGATTGAATCGACTGAGCCCTTTCTTAGTCATGCCGATCCTCTTTTGGAAATTCTTTTAAATATGGAGCTGAAGTTGCCAGCTCTAGAAGCTTCGTAACAGAAGTATGGTAAATGGTTAGGCCAGATGGAGTTGAGGAGGTCAGTTTGGGCTCCTTTCCCCTATTAGGATGGAACTAATCCAAGAGATAAGGCCTTATCCATGAGAAGAGGTGTTATCACAAAACCAGTACCGATGGCTGCTAATCAGTAAGACCTTATGTAACTGTTTCAGACCAGACTTTTAGCTAGGGATTAGCCTCACTAACCTGAGAGGGCTCTCTCAAAACAAACTACTGATTTATCCTTAGACACAAAGAGGGCTAACTCTTGAAATGAAACTTAATAAACATACTGGTTGGACAGACAGCATAACATTTCTTCCATTGGGCTCATGGAGTCAAATATCTTTTCAATATACTATCAACTGCTCATTCATAAAAGCCAAGGCATGTAATGTTTAAACATTCAAGACATTTCTCAAATAACCATCAACTCGTAAGTACACACAGGAAGTCTGAGCACTAGGTGAATTCAGAGTGATTGTGTACTTAAAGAGCTGTAAAACATAAAGGACAAGAACCTCAACTTATAAGTATACACAGGAAGTCTGAGCACTAGGTGAATTCAAAGTGATTGCATACTTATAAAGCTGTAAAACTTACATTTGGTAAGACAAAACCATAAACATCTTGAGCATTTTAACAAAGTATGAATCTTGGGAAGAATAAAACAGTCTTTCTATTACTATAAAAGAAACTTTATACACAGGCCAATATAACTCTGTTTTTGCATAAATATCCAACCTCACTTACATCAGAGTTTCTCCTATATATAGGAAAACAAAACTCAAACTACTTGAGACTCCTCCTCCAGCATGAGGGGAGCTCGATGGCCTAACATTAACTAACCCTATCTATTCTAAACTAACTTATTAAATACAAAGGTATTGAGCTTTAAATACATAGAGTCCTATTCCTATTCAAACTCTAATTCTATCTCCTCGTGTGCATGATTCCTTCTTGAGCTTTGACACTTGTACTGTTTCTGTAGTGGCTGAAATGCATTTGAGAGGCATTCACTGAACGAGCTGCCTTGGATTCTTACTGTGCAGATGACTCATTATTTGATGAAGATGTGTGCCCTGTTTTCACGGTCCCTGCCTTCCATCAATCTTTATTTCCAGATGAACATGCTTCAAGCTGTTTAATACCTTTGATGACCACGCATAACACCATATGCCTAATGATCTGGATGCTTTGTGAACTGGACAGGTGTTTCTCTTTGAAATTCCCGCTCATAATATCAAAATAGCTGCTCTGCGTTTAAAATCAACACCTACAGCAGTTTCGTAGCGCGCTACGAAACTGCTGTTTTATTTAAAACAATTTGCCTTTTGTCCCAACCAGAATCTGAGAAAATCCGAATCTCATTTTATCCTTCATCCCTTTTAATTTCAACTTGAGGATGGATGCAGTGCCTGGGACGTAGATCTCGCAATTTCTCTACAAGATTCAGTTGCAAATTCTCTGCTTCTTGAAGCTGGTTTGTTTCCAAAAGCATCTTAGCAAGATGACCCATTCGCCTTATTGTTAATTGAAACTGTCCCAACTTACCTTCCTCCAGAATCTTTCTTGGCCACATCTCTTGCAGAGGAGTCAGATATCTCAATCCATGTCTTTGAGAATATAGCGCAGGCTGTCAGCATAAAAGTTAAATAGAACAGAGCATGAAAAGGATTTGTTGCCATATCCGCCAAGCTGGAAGGTGGAGTGATGTAATAAACAAGACCACCCACAGGAACAAATTGATCACTTAACGAATATTCAGACTCCTTCAATTTGCCCAACAGATTAACAAAAAAGTTTCCACTGTACTTCCAGTAAAGCAACTGGGAAATGAAATACAAGTTTTAAACACATATCTAATCTCCTCCAGCTCACCATCTACCAGAAATTTGTAATTTATATTCACACCTTTTTTGCATTTGACATCACCCTGGTGGCCTTCAACACAATTTAAGATGTTCCATACCTTTGAATATGTTGGTATTGATATGAAGACCAGATCAGAAAATGGTGCCTGAGGATATTCTGATATTCTGACAAAGCCTGAGAGACAACATATTCATTAGCCATTGCATTTAAAGATGATCTTACTGCCAATGCTAAATCTAATACCTTCTCCATTACTGACTCATCACACTTGTTTTCCACAGCATCAAGCACTTCAGGATGAAATTTATTAGCCCTTTTGCTAATTCTTCTCGCTTTATTCACTGCTTTCTTTTTTCAAAGCCTTGTTTTTTGCTCTTAGGCTTGTGTTCAACTGTTTCATGGTCTTTGCTTGCTTAAGACTTGGCACTGTCCACAAATATGCATAAAGGGTACACAAAGGCTTCATACAGAGGCTCAATATGTCTCTGTTCATAATGACGACTGTCATCTGATTGGCTACCATGGTCACAGCCTGAGTCCCACTTATTCAACATGTTCCCTTCTTGTGAATGTAAAGATACCCTCTGCACTTCTGTGGTATGAAAATAAGCTTTTTGCATCTGCTGAGAAGCAGAATCGATAAGAGCTTTTATGTTTTCATCATTCTGAACACTGGACAAAGGAAAAAAGCTCAAGCTTCTACCCAAATCATGCACCACATTTTCCAGCTGTTTAATGCTTCAAAATATGATGAGCATCACCATCTTTCCAGGTATGCTGGAAACCTTTTTGAATGGACAAGTGTACAAGCCAACCTTTACGTATGCATCTTCAGCCAAACCCTAACTGTAGGTAATAAAGTACCTTTATTAAAGTTTTTAGCTTAAGACAAAATATTTCACCTTTATGGAGAATGCACACTTGTCATTATCTGAATGGCTATGCTAGCCTTATATGGTCTCCTTGATGTTCCTTAGGCGTTTCCTTTGATAATTTCCTGATCCTACCATCAAACTGTTTGTCTTCATCATAAAACAACACCTACAACAGTTTCGTAGCACGCTACGAAACTGCTGTTCTGACTGAAAAATATGTCTCGGGAAAGAGTTCATAATTTCTCACAGAAAACATATTTGGAAAAAATGAAGGAGGTTTTTGTGAACCCATCCGTGCTTAACAAAAACCTCTTTTGGTTTTTTTAAAAACTACTCCAGCTGCCCAGAATCGATCCTTGAAGAAAATGTG
>APFE030640122.1:0-24002 GCA_000404065.3 Pinus taeda
AACATTTGAGATGAGTTTTTCTCCAATGCCAAGAGAAGAAACTTTTACTGCACCTCTTCCAAAAGGAATGCGTCTTGTATCATATGCAAGAAAAATTAAATTGAGTTGGCATTGTTGAACATTCCAAAAGAAGTCACGTCGAAAAGTCATATGTTGTGTTGTCCCTGTAACTAAAATCCAAGGATATTCATAATCAATTTTAAGATATGTGGAGACCTGTAATGTTGTTGATTCTAAACTTTGGAGTGTAGTGAAGACATATTCTGATACATCATCTTCTTGATCATTATCAAATTGTGCCAAGTGTTGTTGAAAATTTGGAATTTTTTCAATAGAGGTTTGACAATATTCAACATAATGACCAACACTATTACATCTTCTACAAACAACTTGATTGAAATCTTTGCCTTTGCCTTGACTTTGTCCTCTACCTCTGCTTTGTCCTCTACCTTGATTTTTTTCCTTTGCCTTAAATTTTTCTTCTTCCTTGATTGTTGCCTCTTCCTTAACTGTTGCCTCTACCAAAACTATTGCCTCTACTGAAGTTGTTCTCTCTGCCTTGAATTTGTCATTTTCCTTGATTTTTTCCTCTGCCTTGACTATTTTCTCTACCTTGAATGTTGCCTTTGCTGAAGTCGTTCCCTTTGCCTCGACTTCTACCATGACCTTGTACTCTATATGCTCCTTGATTTTGATTGTTGTGCCCTCTTCCTCTACCTCCAGAACTTTCAATTGAGATTTACTAGTGCTTGCTTTTGTAAAGAAGACATCTTCTCCAAAATGTTTCTTCCTTCCAAAATTTTTTTCATCTTGAGCTATCATTTCACTTTATTCATCAAATTTTAACTTCTCCATATTTCCAGTTACTTGTAAAGTTTCAAAGAAATGTGTATATGAAGAAGGCAAACCAACAATTAAAATAGTCGTCATGAAACTATCATCCACTGGTTGAAATCCAGCCTTTACTACCTCTTGCTTAGTGTTCTTAAGTCTGGAAATGTACTCAAATACATCTCCTCCTTCTGAAAATTTTTGTTGAAGCAACTTCAATTGAAGATCAACTCTCTTAGATTCCAGTTGTGTATAAAATAAATCTTTCAATGTTCTCTAGGAAAACCATGCATCAGAAGCATTTTCAATGTGAGAATACATTTCATCATTAACCAACGATTTAATTAATGCTAATGTTTTTGCATTTTGATATCTCACTTAGCTAGTGAGTCTGCTTCTGTAGGTTTGTTCGGTTAACATCACCATCTCATACATCTTGCCAAAGTTCATTGTAATCAAAGTGATTTATATGTGCCTTTTCCATGTCTTGTAATTCTTTGAGCCTTCAAGTTTGTCAGACTTAGAAAATAAATTTACCAGTTTTTATTTTGTAAGAGTAAATGTATGCACTAATATAGATCATGCACCACAAGAAGATAGACAACACACCACACATAATAGCGATTTTCTAAAAGAAAAATAATTAGATTGAGGGGGGAAATCGTGACTAACAACTTGTGAAAGAAAAATGGAAAAAGTATTTGAGTGTCACTGAAATTGCAACGCTAGTTGAATAAGTGAATTCTCAAGGCATGCAAGTGAGTGAGATACCTTATGAGGAGAAGAAACTCCAATATAATAAAAAAATTATAAAAAAATTAATGTCCAGATCAAAAGATATGAAAATAACTTAAGAGTTATAAAATTATTTTCCTTAATAAAAGTTGAATAATTCGCATACCAATCAATAGCTGACCAATATAATGGAGTTTTCCAAAAGCCTAAAATGCTGGAATCTCCTTCTTCACATCACCTGCACCATTGAAGCTTTGATACCACAATAATAGCAGAGGTGTTCTCAGACACAAATTTTATTAATAAGGAAAAGAAAAATTACATAAAATATGCAAGAACTTACACATGATCACTCAAACCTCTTGCAAGTGGAGAGAAACAAGCTTTAAATAAGCTTGTGCCCTAAACTAATTTTTTTATGGATCACTTATTTCATTTACATATAATGCACTTATAACAACACTCCTAACTTTTTTCCTAAATTAGTTCCTAAGAAATGACACCTTTCTAGATGTTATATCTCTTATAACAAATAGAGATTCTAAGAAGGCTCTAAGACTCTAAATAATTAATTAAATATTCCAACAAAACTCTAAGTAATTAAATACTAATTTCTGTACTTTAGATCATATATCTAACATTGTGTATACTACTAAGAATATTTTATGGAGGCTAAATCCCTACCATCCACCTAATAATTATTGTTAATTAATTTAAAAATCAGGAAGCCACATTCCAAAATAAACATCCCCATTGGCATAATAATCCGAATAAAAGTAAATATAAAGTTTCAGCATGTAAGAAAAAAACATACAATACAAACTATTATTAATTGAATTTAAATATGAATGTTCTGAAATATATGAATAATTACTATTTTAATTTGTATTAAGATGATATGCATATTATGTTTTTTTTAATAGAAAAAAAATGTTTGGGAAAAATGAAATTACAATATAAAACAAATGAATGAATGATTTATATTTTATTATTTTTAATTTAATTCAGCCAACATTTTGTTTTATTACTATTATTATTTTTTATTTAATGCTTCATTTTACAAACACTACACCATCCTTCAATTGAAAGTAAAACTACAAATATTAAAATATATTGTTAGATTGTATAAGCTATAAGAATAATTTTGTTAAGTCTATTATAGTAATATTCACCCTAGAGTAACTTGTCTAAGGTAATCAAATGGTTGGGACATATAATGATAATGTCATTGATTGGTTGGGACATATGATGATAATGTCACTCATCTGGGTTTGAATCTTGGCTAGACTTGCTCCGTATGATTTGCTCGTTATATGAAGTTAGTTTTTTTCATAACAACAATATTATGTGAACCTAGGTGGTAGTAATGATTGTATGTTTCAATAATCATTTCCCCTTTGATACAAAAAAAAGCTACCCTATAGCATGTAATTGAGATGTCTAATTTATGTTTTTGAGCAGAGATAGATTTTGCATTGTGTTTATTATAGATTTTTATTTTTTTAATGCTAAGAGATGTTTGTCATATGCCTTGCAATTTTATAGTGGAGAATGAAATAATTACCAAGTAGTAATAAACAATAAATATAGTGCAATAGCAAGGAATAAACATTGAATAGTGGTAGAGAATTAAGAAATAATAGTTAATTAATTACTTGTTGGTGGTTCCTAGCTTGTAGAATTGGAAAGCCATAAATGGTTTATGGTTTTGGTATGCCTATTTATTTAATGCTAGACTTAGATGAAAATAGAGTTTAAGCTCTAACTTATTGTTATGTTGCCAAAATTTATACAAAATCCTTATCCTACCATAGAAAACTCTTGGTGAGAGCACATGCGCTTTGCATTGTAACCATTTGATTGTTGAAAAATGAAGTCAATGTGCTTTAAAGTATTGCCTTTTCTATTGGAAGGGTTTTCTCCAAGAGACCATGATGTTTAATGGTTTGTTGTTTATTTAATTTGTTTTCACTTGATTTTTTCTAAATTTTTCACATTCTTCTCCCATGGATTAGTGTAGGAACTGTATTCCACGCCTTTTCTTTCTTTTATTTGGTATCAAAACTTGATCAATTTTAAGTAGGTGCTTGTGCAAAAGGAAATATTGTTGCCAGAAAATGACAAGCACATATAGATTGGAATTCGAGAAGTTTAATGACATTAAATTTGATTTGCTGAAGATAAAGATGAAGGATATTCTTATAAATTGAGATTTAATGGTTGCAATATAACAAAACCTATTGGTATGGAAGATGAAATGGTGTTGGAGTGAAATCTGAGAAGTTGTTTGAAGCTTTGTTTGATCGATTTTGTATAATCATATGTTTTGTAGAAAAAATAGAAGAAATTATCTAGAAGAAGTTGGGGTATTTATATTAGGTGAA
Organism: Pinus taeda; assembly: GCA_000404065.3. Lineage (NCBI taxonomy): Eukaryota > Viridiplantae > Streptophyta > Pinopsida > Pinales > Pinaceae > Pinus > Pinus taeda. Next base: position 3,951 of record APFE030640122.1, read on the forward strand.
ATCATTGGTTCATAACGCTTTTCTATGGAAAAAGTTGCATGTATTAAGAATGGGTGATGGTGATTATAACCAAGCCTAAATTAATTTAATACTATTGGGCCCTAGCTGATATTATATGGAGCGAATATGGATAAGGACGATCACTATATGACATTGGTGATTTTCACTTCTCCATCCAAAAATTCATCTATGTTCATAAAAAGGCCCATTTCACCCCTTCTTTCATTACTTTCACCACAACCAAGGTTTATCATCCTTATCCATAGATTTATCATGAATTATAAGTGTTATTGGAGGATTTATCTGAAGAGAAATGTGATATTAGAAGGGTTTGTGTGACTATTATAGGAAGACACACAATCCTCCACAGGCCCTAGAGGACACAGTTGGAAGCACTAGATTAAAGAACCAACCATCATTAAGGAAATGGAAAGTCATTTCCTTGATTTTTAGTAGCTAAAGGACCCTTTGTTAGCTGCTACAAGATTCTTGATCACTCAACAAATAGAAACATATGATCCAAAGAGAATATGCATTGACGAACCTACATCATCAAGCATCATTCAGCAAGAGAACATAAAAAATACATATCTTTCTCAAGAAATTGCAGAAGACATTCACAAAAACCTTACCTCTATTTAGAAATGACATACGATCAGCCACAACACTCACATATAGATAATATCAGGAGCATATCAACAACATAAACAAGAAAACATAGAGGAACTCCAACAGATTATCACATGCAGCTTCAGGATCACCAAAGGCATCCTCCACAACTACAACAACATCCTGCACAAAAAAACACTCATGGTAAGACAACAACGTGTGAAACTCTGCTAAACCTACCCTTGAACCTATTCTTAGCTTGAAAACATAGAAATGTGAGAAGAAAGGTCTCTTAAAGCCAAACGTAATAGCAAGAACCTCAGCTTATCTAGAAAGTCAATTAAATTTATCCAAAGGACAAACACACATGTGGGAGATAAATGAGACAAAAGTGAAAAAAGACTTCAGAAATTGAGATGTTATCATGAAATTTAAAAAGTGGTTGGGGGGCAACATAGTTAACTCAAAGCACTCTGAATTTATTTTGCATGCAATGAAAAAAAAAGAGAAATAATAATAATAATAATAATAATAATAATACTAATACTAATACTAATAATAATAATAATAATAATAATAATAATAAACACTAAAAAGAGGTGGACCCACCACCTCTTGGCATGCAAATATTGGTTGTTACAAGATTTAGGTCGTGTGCTATAAGATCATAACAAGATGCTACAAGACTAGAACATAATTGCTATAGGAAGAACATAACTATTATAGGAAGAACAAAGTTGTTACAGGAAGGAACAATTTACTACTGGAGGCTATCAGAGTGCTACATGAAGAAAAATTTTGTGTAGAACAACCACTAGAGCCTTGGGGAGCAAGGAAATATTTAAAGGAAATGGCAAGGGTGCAAATGAAGATGCTACAAGTGAAAAAATAATCGCTACATGGTGAATAAAAAGTGTTACATGAAGGGACAAAAACAACCCAAGAGGATGGAGAAGGGCCACAAAGACTCCAAGAGCCCACTCCACATCCTGGTATTGGATCCTACTACAAAATTATTGGAAAAGGAGGCAGAACTCACCAGAGCATAAAAATCACAAAATCCAAGTAGAGGATGTGGGCATCATGGAGGAAAAACTGCAAAAGATGAGCAAGGAATTGAATGATTTAAGGTTATGGGAGTCTATCGAGTAACTATAGTTAGAAAATAATAGGCTAAGGGAGCAACTACAGGAAAAGGAGGTACAAATTGCCACCATGGCAAGTTTGTCCATGGAAGCCATCAAATGCAAGAAGATCCAAATCATCTTTCATTGAGCTAAGGAAGGGAATTGCATGAAAAAAGAACAACATGGAAAGAATTTGGATAGATTTCTCAGAGGATGAGTAATAGTTTCAATAGGGGGCTATGACGGGCCTCTGAATTAGACACAAACTAAGGCCTATCTAACCTTTCCTGGGTACATAAATACTATAGTAAATCTCTCCTTCTACACTTAATAATGTTTTTTAGCTTTAATATGTTCTTAGGAAGGTTAGAGATAATTGCATATTATGTGCCTAATATTATTTATTTTTGTAGAATATTGTGAGAATATTGGGTAGATTATGAAGAATTGGAGGAGGAGATAATCTAGGGATTTTCCCCTTACTAGAGGAGGATCATGATTGGATAATAAATAAATAAAATATCATGAAATTATTGACAAATTCTGGAGCTCAACTGAGTGAGAAAATCTAAGAATCTATTCCTTGTCATTTAATGCAAATTCCTAGTTTTGGGAAATAGATCCACATTTTGAGGGATTTTGGAGGGGAAAGATGCCTCATTTAAAGGAAAATGCTTCCACATCATTTTGTATAAGTACCAATTCGAATTTTCCTCTAGAGACATGCATTTATTAGTATTCTTGTGGAAAAAACTTGTTATTTAGCAACTCCACTTTCATTTCTAGCAGGGATGTACTCAGATTGATTCAAATAATGAAGTTTGATGCCATTTTTAGCTTCTAAGGCTTGGTTTCCTCCATAGGACTAGTTTCCCTGGGAATGGGTGTAGCTACATTACAAAAAAATGTATGCATTAGTTATAGTTCTTCCCCCCACTTTTTTAATGAATTAAAATGCAAATAAGGTTTGGTTACAAATGATTAGGAAATTTACAAAAGGATAACATGAATAGTTAAATTCCCAGAAAGGAAAAGAGTTATTTATTTATTTTTCTTTTAGGAAGCATATCTAATGGAAGAGGTAGACTTGCAGTGGCTTTTCCATTTTGTGAATTGCCATCCTTGATTTCTAAATTATATTGCATTGTTGATTTCTTTGTACTTGTGACAATTGCACCTATCCTTCCATGTGAATAGTCTTCAGTTGTTGCTAAAAGCCCTTTGATTTATGTGTTTAGAATGAAGTCATACTTGTTGCAAATAGGAGAAATATTTGCTATGCTTGTGTCTTTGTTTGCAAGGAGTATATAATCAAACTCACAATGGTCATACATAATTTTTTCTCCAATTATGAAGTTTGTTATACAAATACCTCTGCCTAGAAGACCTTTTTGCTCATGCTCATTAATCAGATTTCCACAAAGATTCAAGGTGATTGTTAATTCGCCTTTGGCACCTGTCAAGCTTGATCGAAGGATTTAATTTGTCTTGCTTATTTTATCTATCATTTTTTTTATATGTGACAACAATGTTGCCATGGAAATGTTTGCCAATCTGGAAGCTAGTAAGCTCTTCAATGCTTACAGGTATGCATGGTACTTCTTTTTTTCTGTGAATCAATGAAATTTCTGTTAGGAAAAGAATAAATGAAAGACAAATAGAATAGCATTTGGGAGATGCTTTATTTGAATTGTAATTTGACAATGCTTGCCTTTTTTGTTTTGTTTCCAATGTTTGTCATTGTATTTCACTTTCACACTGTCTTTTCATGATGTTGTTAGAAGGTTTACCATGTTAGAAATAAGAGTAAAGTGTGAAATGATATGGATTTACGAAACATATATATAAGAAGCAGTTAAATATAACAAATAGTTAAATAAAAAAATAATTATTTTGTTGTTGATTATCTATTTGGGAGCAACATTACCAAGATCTAAAGAATTATTCGCAGATGAAAATAATTTTTCAATGAAATACATATAAGGTCAAAAATAAAAATGGAGAATTATTTTGTGTTGTAACATGTAAACGATGTAGGCCAAGAAATTTACCTTGAATTTGTTGCATTAACTTAGATAGTAAAACATGGATAGATTTTTGTCAAGCGATTGTTGGCTGAGAAATTGGTGTTAAACAACAAAATGTTGAATTTAGGAAAATTCTGATAGAAAATGAACTTTGTTGTGGTCAGTGCAATATGAATTTAATATGTGGACTCGATAGTTTTGAGGTTGTAAGTTTGTCCAAATATGATCAATTACAGATTTTCTTTTGTGAACAAAGTTATGGGTGATTTCTTGCATTTCCAAAGGTTGCATATATTCTTGTAGCAAATTTGTATTTTGATTGTTTGCGTGGATATTGAAATTGAAATCCCCAATCACTATTACGATAGAATCAATTTGTTGTATTTTAGTTCTTGCTAGTGCAATAGTTTCAACTATTGTTGGTATAGGTGTGAATGGTGCAACATCGCTGTTAAATATGGAATGTGATTTTCCAACATGTATATGTGTGATAATGAGTTCGACTTTTTCATTGCAATAGTTTTATGTTCCATTTATTTTTAATGTTTTATCAACACAAGTAAGAAATCCATGCACAAAATGTGCTATGTTGAAATTGAATTTTCTTAGTTGATTAGTTGTTGATGCCTATTCTATATGAGTCTCTTGAAAGCAAATAATTGAGCTTTCCTTTAATTCCTTGTCTTGCAAAATATATTCAAGATGATTTTTAAATATGTGTATTCAATGTGGAAATTAACAAGTTATTTTTTAAGGGTATTGATCTATGTATTTGTTTTACTAGCCATGGTTCATTTGTCGTTAGACGACTCATTTCATGTGATACTTTATTTGTCACATGAAAATTGTTTTGTGATAATTTATTTAACAAACAAAGTGAATCGATGTTTTTCACTCTTTATAATGATGTGTAGACAAGTCCATGTCATGTGACACCTGTTGGGTCAAATGCGAAAACATTTAGAGTTAGATCTTGTGTTCTATGAATTATTCGAGCACATGCTAACTGTATTGGAAATTGCTTTCGAATAGTTGTTTTTTTGTTTTATTTCTAGAAATTGCATTTTTTATTGCTATTCATAGCATTGGTGTCCAAGTTGGTTCAATGTCTTTATCATATAGTTGAAAATGTTTAATTCTTTGTGCTCTGCCAATTGTTGGATCTGAAAATTCTATCCAGAAGACATCTACATCTTTTTCTTTCCTTGTATATGCTTCAAATATTCCATCAGCGCCATTGACTAGTCCATCTTCCATGTTGTAGTTTCCAGCATATAGTTCAAGCAACATATTTTGTTTAACTAATATTCTTGTTAGCAATGCTATCGTTTTTTCATATGTTGACATCGTGTCTTGATTTGTTTCAAGTTCATCAATATCTTCAATGAATATTAGTTCTACGTTGACTAGTGAGAGCATTTTCTCATGGTGTTTATCCACATCTTTATTTCTATATAAAATATATGGAAACAATGGATCCATTGGTGTTACTTTATAGCAATGGTTATTTATGTAATTGATATCTTCATTTGATTTTTTATTAAGCCAAATTTTGTTTAAGACCTTAATGAAATTTATGTCTTTTTGTCTCAATGTGGTATGTAATTGATAACACTTGATTTCATCTTCCCAAAATGAGTGTTGAATTATTTGTTTATCAATAATTGGTTTCTCAAAGATGAATGAATCATGTATAGGTTGTGTTTGGTACAGATCTCCTAAAAGAATTAAGTCAACACCGCCAAAGTAACTTGTTGGAGTGTGCTTTATCTATTGCAAACGCTTGTCAACTTCATATAAGAGTGTTTCTCTAGTTAGTGATGTTTCATCAATAAGCAATACAGAAAGCTGTTGAAATTACTTTGAAAATGCATTCAACTTTTCAGTGCTTAGTGGCAAGTAACATGATTTGTTAAATGGCATATAGAGAGCGGAGTGCAATGTGACACCTCCTACATTGAATGCTACTTTTCCCTTATAAGCAGTTATAATTCCTTTTAACTATGATGGATCATACGACATATGCCTATTGTACAATCAAATTAGTGACTGGAATATTGCTATAGCACTGAACGTATTTCTAGTTCCTGTGCCTCTTGTTAGGAATAGGTAGATTGGTTTGTTTGGATTTGATATTTTTAGGCTTAATATATCCTTTACTATTGTTTCTTGTTCATTGTGTAATTGTCTTATAATTTTAAAGTATTAGGTATCTTCCATTATTTGTGGTTGTTTTACGATTTGAAAATTTCTTTCATTTTTTATTATTATATTTTTTGTTCTTTGAAAGTGTTCCAAGTCATTTTTGAAGTCATATTCGATAGATTATTTTTTTCCTAAAAAATGTCTACATTGAATAATTGTTCTTCTTTACTTTCAATCTCATGTCTTGCCTCTTCAAAGTCACCCCATGTTGCATTTGTTTCATGTGAAATTATTCTTTTGTTTTTCTTTACAATGTCTATCTATGAATTGTAGGTGTTTTCCCATGTGGAGTATTATTGCGTAAAAATGTTTTCATCTACTCTATATGGAACAAACGACATCAATTTTTCTCCATGGTAATTGTAAGAGTCTTTATTCTTATTGTATTTTATGTATTTGTTGGACACCTAATCCTCTAAGGGTTAGTGTGGAAGCTGAATAAACTAAAGGAGTCCAAGAGACCTTGGGATGTGGAACCCAACGGTCAAACCACGTACTATAAATGTATATCATTTGTTAATAAAAAAAAGTACTCTCATGTTCTATCTTTCAGATTCTGTTTCTATCCATGTGTGTGTTTAACATGGTATCATAGCAGGTGTATTCCAGCCCTGCATAATTACTTTGAGCCATTTGTTTTATGGCATTTTTGTGCAGGTCATTTCTGCCATCAATTTTGCATTTCATGAATATTTTCTCAGCTAAATTCTAGCTGCAACCTCTATCATTTCTCCAGCGCCATTTTTGGCTTCCCTTTTCTTTGTAACTCCCTATTCTACCTATCTTATGCTTTGCATACAAAGCACTACTCTCTATCTATTATTCACCTACATATAAAAGCATTGCTCCTCTGCTCTACTTTGTCATATAATACCCTACTGGTACGCTACCCATAACGTTGTTGGTATCTGCTCTGACATATAATACCCTACTAGTACGCTACCCATATCGATTTAGTTTCCCATATAATACACCGCCCATGGTAAATGTTGTGGTGTCAGTTGCCTAAAGCAACATGCTCCATGTAGATGGTGTCAGTATATGTTTTATTCTCTATGAGTAGTCCGCCCTCCAACTGTTATGCTCGATGAATATTGCTGGTTCAACCTGTGATGACTAAATGTTACCATTCTCATCCCATGTGAATGATGATGCTATGTGACCATTCCCATGAGGTCTTATAGATGATGTTCCCATGTTACCATTCTCATTTTCATCCTTGATATAAAAAAGACCAGCGAACAATGGTGGTCCAAGATTGTTCATCTGATCAAATTCTTTGGTACTGAAGGTTATGGCTCGGTCATAACCTGATTATTTGGATTTATGAAAAACCCATACTAATATGAAATGCCAAAAGATTTCTTGCTCTTGGGGATTAATATTTGTGTCGTCATAAACAAGATATTTGGGTGCAGATTGCACATCCTCGGCCGATACTTCTTTGCCGAGGTCAATTTGCTTTTCACTGTAGAGCAGCCAGAACTTCATAAGAGGATGGAAATCATCCACAACTCCTATGATAACACTTTCTCTCATCAGTCGACGCCTTATTTCCTCCATTCTTTACTGAATGTAGGAAGATGACAATTGAAAGCAAGTAGAATGAAAGGATCGAAGGCGCTTCAGAATGCAATGAAGATACCGAATCGGCATGCCATTGTTTTCTTTTGTATATATAACGTTGGTATATAAAGGATTTCTCCAAAATGTAGTGTTTCCCATAACTGTTATCGCTCCTATTGTTCCTGAAGGCGCAGTAGCCGACACTGTAGACGATGATGAGGAAGATAAGCATTACTATATTCAAAGCTGCCACGTTTCGCCAGTTGTGCTTCAGTTTTACAAGAACCCCGGCCTTGCATGAGTTGCAGTCATAGCACAACTGGGTCGAGTTGTTGGTCCAAGTCCCACAATCAACACCAGACGTGGCGTACACATTATCGGTCTAGTAAATCAGGCTCACATAGGTGAAGCCGCATGAGGTAGGGGACCTTTGCGTTTGCTGTGACAGTGATATGGGTATATATATTATGGTCATATTTGTGGTTCTAAGTTAACCCTTGATTCAACCTATAATTCCTTGTGCTCTCCCATGGAATGATGTCGAATTGGATAATTTATTCCAGAATTAAAATGTTAATCTGAAGTTCCTCTTGGAACCATTTTTTCTTGTAGTAGCTTAATTTTGGAGAAGTGGATACCTGATTGCTAGATAGTGATGTTGTCGTTTTCAACCGTGTAAAATTCCGATGCAAAAATTGAATGCGTTGAATGGTTAAGGTTGAGTATTGCTAGCAGAACCAAAGACGAAAGAATTGTCAGGAATCCTATGCGTAATAGGGCTGATCTTGGTTTCAATAAGAATTCTGAAGCTCCAGAAGGTGAGGCGTGATTTGACAGATGTGAAAGCCTATATATGTGATTTCAAAGCGTGGAGAATCATGATATTGTTGTACTTGCTTCTTAGCCTCGCAACCCATATCATACTTATGCGTGCATCTATAATAGCTTCGAGGATGTTGAGAGCTTAGAATATCTTTTTGCCCATATTTTTTCCATGTATGGCCATCGTCTAGCGGTACATCATGCCCTGCTTTAGTACTAATTACATCTACCTTCATGGTCCATTTGGGTAGGGATTTATTTTGCTTTGAGGTTTCAATTCGATCTCTAATATTGGATGATGATTCCCTTTCTGAGCTTTCTGTAGTTTCATTGGACTTGATCATGGGTAAAGAAACAGCAAGATGACCATGAACAACAACAGATTCCTTGCTTGAGGAGGATTGTTTTAAGCTACCTCCAATGCTTATTGCATGACTTTTCTGAACGTGGTCACTATTTCAGAAGAGGATGTGTTGGTTATGTGAAACCCATGAAGTTGTGGTGTATATATGAGTATTGTTTCATTGCTCGCTGCTGAACTGAAGTTCAATAGTTTCATGATTATTTCCTTTTCACCCCAGGGTTTCGAGGGTAAGCACTTCATCATCTACCATTTCAAAATTAGCAAATGTAAGGCGCTTCTTATGTGCTTTCAGATTTGTAGTTTATGGGATTATGTACAGCTCTTTCTCTGGCAATCTGTTATCCCATAATTGCAGTTGTTCCACATGCTATCATCAATGGTTACAAGAATGTATTAGTAGTCGCTATTGAACTTGACTATTCTTTTCCACTGGCCAAGAAAGTGAAGGAGTATTTGAAGGATCCAAGCAAGTTTGTAGTTGCTGCTGCCCCAGTTGTGGCATTGTATTTAAAACTCATTATAGTTTTTGTCTACATATATATGCATTGATTCCTTGTTACTTCGACTGCTGCATAAGAGTTTGGTGGGCTGTATAAAGGCAATGATTGTTTTGACATATAAAAGTAGTCTTTTGTGGAGAAAAATTTAGTCTATTGAACATAGTGTTGTTTATGAGTAAACTCTTATTTTTATGTAATGGATTGTAATTGGTGCTTTCTAATTGCACACTGATCATTTGTTGCACATTTATAAAGGATATTGTTGTGTACTGTGAGTGGGTATTACTTTTCTGCATTGAGTAGTTGTGATCAGTTTTTAAAGTGTAATTCTGACATTGAAAAAAAATGGCCAAAATCAATGAAGTATTAGAGTTCCTCAAGACTCTAATATTGTCTAATACTCATGATACATTAGAATTCAGAAAAGTTTCTCTCACGAACATTCAGGTCTGTCTACAAAATGCACGAGAATATTGAGTTTTTGCAGCTTGAATCTCAGCTACAGCAAGCAAAATTACAATAGTGGAGTCATCTTTCTAAACCTGTTTCTGTTCAGAATATTGAAACAAAATCCCATAAACAACAAGACAATAAAGTTACAATTGATTCAGATCTAGTGCCAAATAAATTAGCAGTTTTACATGCAGATGCAGAAGTTCAGTTTGCACTTCCCAAGCCCATCATCAGACCTTGGAAACAGCTTGTCCACAACAAGCCAAAACTGGTCTTGGATATGACAAGGACGTTTCCTTTCATATTCTAGACTACTCAAAGCCCATTCAGTTTCAAAGTGCTAGATTCATTCATGACAGTTCACATGCCCCTCATGATAGTTCACCTCCAGCTGCTCCACATTCTGCCCCTCTTCCACAACAAAAACAATAGATTGTGAAATTCCAACACTGTGACCGATTTGGCCATCTGAAAGATCACTATTTTGATCTTCATCCATGTAAGCATTTTCATAAAACAAGCCATCCTTCAATCAAATGCTTCACAAACAAACCTCTTGCAAGAACAAAGATTCATCTTGGATGGATCGCTTCTTGGCAATGGGCATCATCAGTCAAGAAGATATTCCAGTCACATGTTTGAACTTGTTCTAGAGTATTAAACAGTCTTGCAGTTGAGTTTTCTCCATAATCTCACCTTGTATCTGATAGGGGGGAAATGATGGTCATCTACAAGCTTCAAAGCCACATCAAGCGAGCCTAAGCCACAACCTGCCACACCCGTTTCAGAGTTGTAGCCAGAGACAAAGATTCCCTTGAGAATTCCTTCAGTTGGTAATCTGGGACACTTCCTCTAGCAGAAGACTTCAACTTCTTGCTAGTTTCGGAACAATTCCAAGAATAGAATTGGGGACACTTCCTCTAGCAGAAGACTTCAGCTTCTTGCCAGTTTTGGAAGAGATCCAAGAATTTCTTTAAGCATTCCAGAGTTGTTGGTCATCCTTAACCATCACAGATTGAGACTTCCCTTTTTAGGTTGAAGTTCTTCCTTTATGCGGGGTGAGACCTCCCTTTCATGGTTGAAGGTTTCCCTCTTCAAAACAATAGAAGCACTTCCTCTAACAGAAGACTTCAACTTCTTTCCAGTTTTGGAAGAGTTCTGGAACTATACAAAGTGTTCCAGTGTTGGTGGTCATCCTTAGACCACCGCCCTTTATACTAATATTTCAAAGAGCACATTCAACCTAGTGTTGCCATGCATTTTTGCACATTTTGTATTACAACTTTCTTTTTGGACTCATACATAACACTTCAGTCTAAAGGGGGGAATGTTGGACACCTAATCCTCTAAGGGTTAGCGTGGAATCTGAATAGACTAAAGAAGTCCAAGAGACCTTGGGATGTGGAACCCAACAGTCAAACCATGTACTATAGATGTATATCATTTGTTAATAAAAAAATTACTCTCATGTTTTATCTTTCAGATTCTATTGCTGCCCATGTGTGTTTAACAGGGTCTAATGACATATGGCTTGGCATTATTTTTCCATTTTATGCCTTTCTTTGTATAAGTTACTGCAAATTGTGCTAAGCATATGTGCTTGATTGCTTCAGGATGATGGATATAGTAATAAATTATAGTAGGACACATTATGTCGTCAAAATCATCTGGCTGACATTGTAATTGTTTTTGTTTTTTTTAGGATAAATTCTTGTTTTTTGATGGGTGAAGTGTTTTTGAATATACAATTCCTTGAACTTGTATTTAGTGGTAGAGATAAAACTATGTGCACAACTTGTTGTGCAGACATTTGTTGCATAGTCACCAAAGCTTTTTTGAGCCTAGTAATAGTTTTTATGATGTCAATTTTTGAGTTTTGATGTTCTTCTCACATGCGTTTAAAAGTTGTTGTCATTATTCTATCAAATTTTGTTATGCATGAGCTACAATACGTAGTTGTTGCATATGAGTCAACTATGAATTGAGAGCCAATGTTTTCATTCCATATCTTTGGAATGTGTCTTGAAAAGCTATTTGTCCGCATGTATGATGGTTTTATTTGTAATAATGTTGTTGCATGGATATACTCTTCATGCGTTAAATTCAAATCATTAAAAAACTAACAAATGTGTATCCATCATCATATTTAAAATTTTGCATTGTTTCAAAGATGAGTTTTGTATTTTCTCTTGTTTTTTTATTTTCATACTCCGGAGGTATTAATAATCTTGTTCTTTTCATTGGAAGTTGCAGGAAATTAAATCTATAGTTTAAATTATTTCTTTTCCTACAAGTTTTTGTATGGCGATGATGGTGTAATATCTTTAAGCAATCCACAATTATTGAAGAATCACAGGACAAATATGTATGAATGAAGTTATCAAATTCCATGTCTATATTTTTGCCAAAGACTAGTATATTCTTTATCCACAATAATACATGGTCATGCTCGTTACCTTTATTTTGGAATTATGTGAAAAAAATGTATTCTTGTATACTTCCATACTACTTGTTATCATGACATATTAAATTTCCTATAACACATATTCTATTTCTATAAACATGTGCATAAATTACAGGGTCATCTTTGATCAATGAGTCAATTTCATTGCTTTCAACTTCATTTTGAATGTGTCCTTTGGATTTTTTTCTTTTCTGATTTGTTTCAATGCATTGATGAATGGTTTCCAACAATTTTCTGCACTACTAAGAGAAATAAAAAAGGTTGGTGGTCCTAGTTGTCATATCATCGCATATAATTTCATATGTGTTTATTCATGGTAGTGTGGAGATGTACATAGATCCATGTATCCGATGTTTGATCTTAAAATACGATCAAGGTTTGGCTTTGACTTGACGTGTTTTTCTACTATTTTTCTTCCTTTTAGTTGTCCTTTTCTTATTCTAATTGATATACTACTAAACAATTGATTTAGGATGATGCGTATTGCTTTGTAAAATAAGTTTGTTATATGATACACAAAGTCATGTTATTTATGTAACACTTGCCATTTTGTAATTTTTTGATATGAAAGGTTAGTTGTTATGTCATTGTCTCATTTTTTGCCATAAAAGAACGTGGGTAAACTCATTTCTTCTAAGTATTTGTCTTGAAAAAACCATAATGGAATGTATCCCTCTGCGGGAGCAATATTTAACTGGTTTTTTTAAAGATAAAATATGTCGCATGAATCATTGAATCCATGCACCAACGTTTTAGTGATTAGTTCTTCATTATCTTGATACATAACTTCTTCATTGTTCTTGTGATGAAATTCTTCATTGACAATATTTGTTTCATTTTCATATGCTTCCTTGTTGTCCATGAATACTTGTTCCCATTTATCAATGATTTTGATTTTTCTAGTTTGTGAAGTGTTGTCGCACATAATTGTTTTAAAGATTTCATCACAATGTGGGGACAAATGTGACCAAAACAATAAATATTTGTGGACTTTAAGATATTTTTAATCGTTATTGCATTGTGTCAGTTTCATTTATTTCAGGAGGCAAGGCATTTTGAACCCTTGAGATGTCAGTTGGAACATTGATAACTCCACTCGTAAGTCCCAATTGTGTCTTTCTATATCTATGGCCAAGTTTTGTAATTTGCAAAAATGAAAATCACAATGCTATCAATCTTTGTTCAAGCTCAATTAGTTGGAACAATAAAATTTGTAGCTCATAAAATTAAGACAATATGTAGTTGTTTCGTCTTATTTTTGTTGGAACAATAAAATTTGGCTCTTGATCATTTTGCAATGCTTTCCTACAAATTTTACAAATGTACTTGTTGTTCATATTGTTTGTTGAGGCTTGTTTCAATTTTATATTTTCTTTTTGATTCAATTTTGTTTGTTAAGCTTTTTTTTCGATAAGTGTAACATCTTTTTAAAAAAAAATTGTTCAAATGTCACATAATTGAAGATAGTCACATCTGTGATTTCTCTATGAAACTTTTCTTCTATGGCAGTAATATATTTGTCCTTATTATGGTTTTGTTTTTTTCAATTTCTATTTTCTATAGTGGTATAGTGCAATTTTCTTTTTTGAACCTTTGTAGTTGAATTTGTTTTTTCTAGAGTTGTTTTTTCCCTAGCAAGAATTTTTAGCCTATGTAAGGATAGAGACTTTTCTCTTGTATTTTTGAAATATGATTTTGATGTACTCTTTACAATGGCATATATACTATTTTGTTCGTTTGAATTTGCACTATGTCAAATATTCTTGCTCCTTGCAAAAGGACCTATAGAGAGTTCTATTTTTCCTATTTGAAGTGACCATAAGTGGATTTCTATATTAAATATCCTAGAAAGCCATTGGAAAACAAATATTCCACCCTCAATTTTTCTTTCTTTGTAAGGGAGTGTCAATTGTATCATGTCACCTTTCCAATTTGTTATTTTTGGCACATTTTTTGTAACATCATTACTAATATATGTGTCAATGCATTTATATGCAAAATAGTTTTTTTTCATTATTGCATTGCAAAAAGCCTGTGAACTAAAAGTCTTAGACAAGTTATACTATATTCATTGTTTTCTAAGTGGCATATTGTTTCAAAACAACTTTCACCATATGTACTTTGCAACATGTCTACATTGTTGACATTGTTTTCACTCGTATTATGGAACATGTCTACATTTTCAACATTGTTTTCACTAGTATTACGTGAGCTATCACTATTTATTTTCTGAAGCAATGGCTCAAAATGTCCCGCTAGTGGGTTGTCATCATGGAACAATATGTCATATGTGTTTGTAGATAATTTCACATTGAAATTCAAATAGCTCTTTCCCTCATTTTTTAGCCAAACCCTTATTGATATTTTAAGCCAATTGGAGGTCCAATGTATACAAAATGTGTCTCCCCATAGACCCCTATTTTGAGGATCTATATGAACTGATGCTGATTTAGACATCTTGTTCAAATACACATCTGGGTTGCTAATTTTTTTCATTTCCATCAAGGAGAAACTATTTAGCTCAAATTTGTAAGATTTCAATGCTTCATCATCTCCCTTTTCTAGACAGGCCCTAAAGTGTTCTATTATTCCTTCTCTTATTTCTTTATGTGTGTATCTAAAGTGCAACAATACTTCCAATGCATTAAATAAACAATCTCCTACAAGGTATGAGAAGTTTTTCAAGCAAAATAAGCCATAATTTTCTAAAATAGAAATAATATCAACAATTAGGTTGTTGTCATCTAGTTTTATTTTTCTTTCTAAGTTGACAAATTTCTTATTAAACTGTTTCATTATATTGGAGAACACAAAATGATGCAAATAATGCAAATAAGTCAATAGTTCAAATCTTACAAGAACTTGATGTATGTGATGTTCGTTGATGCTATATTCCTTGATTAAGCCATTGAGGATGTTCTAGATGAAACATTAACTTCCTACAATCAAGCAATATTCAAACATATAAATGGAATGTTATAGTGTCTTATCAAGTATTGCATAGGAATTAATAAGAAATAGATTTATCAACGACAATTTTGTAAGAAAAAACTGAGTTTTTTTACTCGAATGAAAATAGTCATGTGAAAATTTTAGAACTAATGAAATTAGAACCATATATGTGAAGTAGATGTAAATTTGTTATAACAACTAGATATACTAGTTTTTTTCCCAAGATATAATTAAATATTGTTTTTATTGTTTAATTAAATCTCATCTTTATCTTTTAATCTAAGGAAACATGAAATGATCTTCATCATGATTGTAGTACTAATTTTTTGTTGTTTTGCCTTAAACATCGCCCTTTTTTTTTTTAATCTTATAGTTATCTTTTCATAAGAAGAAACGTGACAAGTTTGCTTTGTTGAAAGGTAATAAATTAAAAGAAATTGAAATTGTTCGAACAAATGAAGTTGAATCTACGATTGTAAATTCAATTTCTTGAATTTATGTAAATTCAAAATAATCCAAGATAACTAAAATTCCTTAGTCTACAAAGAATTTAAATAGAAAAAAGATGTTAAAGAAAAAACCATTAAAGTAAAAATTGTGATTGTAGATGTTAGATGAAACAAAATGTTTAGTGGATTTGTATTTAGATCAAGATTGAAGAACAAATCCCTTGTTTTCATTGTTAGTGACCAAAGTGCAATTGATATGTTCAACCACTTTGGTAGCCATTGTATGCAAAATGTGTCTCTCCACAGTCTTCTTTTGGATTGACAATTATTATTCAAAGCAGAAAATCACATTTTATGAAGGCATCTGTTAACATCATGAATTCCATGAAATTAATACAACACATCAAGTGTTAGTTCATATTGGTATGATTCTTTTCTCTTTATCATTGCAATCTAGATAGATCGAGAAGTGTTTTGCCTAAGGAATGAAAGTAGGATATTTATTCCATTCCATATTATTTTTGGGTTTGTCTTTTGTTGTGTTACATTTTCTGCATAAGATTTCATTATTCCACGTCAACAAAATATTAGTGAAACATAATCATTTCAAATTAGTGCGCGTCTAGTGAAATCAGAGAATGTCAAAAGGGTTTTATCTATGATGTTTTCCATGTAATTTTCATTAGATTTTCAAGGAAATTTTTGTGGTTTGAAAGTGATTGCTCCTAAAGTTCTTTGAAGGACTTATTACATTATTTTTTAAATTTAAAAATTAAGTAAAAGTTAAACATTACTATCACAAACTAGTTACAATATAACATTGTATAATAAATAACTTTAATTTAAAATAACAATAACAAAGTTATTTTAAATAATAAACATATTCAAAAGTTTATTGAAATAATAAACATATTCAAAAGCTTATTATTGTTATCCTATCAATTGTACCATGTTTAGGCTATTACTATATTCACTTTGTGCAGATCATAGGGACTGAAGGTGGCTAATGTGGCTTTGTATCATAGTCTTTGTTAGGCATTGAAGACAATATCTAGAATTCTATAAATAACAAATAGTATTTTAGCTACACATGACTAAATAAGTTGCAAATAAAAACCATGGATCAAAGAAAATTATAGTACTGTAGTGCAATTAAACTGCATATGTACTCTACTAAATGTGTCAATTTAAGTAGAGGATATTGCACTAGAGCAACAGAAAATGTAATAGATTCAATTCCTATAACTACTTATCTTGGATTAAAGATTCCAAGTAGAGATAGATAGGAGAAATTACTATGGCATGTTGACCTTTGAAACTTATTCAATGTTCTTTGCATTTGAACAAAGATATTGTATACAATACAAACAACATTTAAACCCATTAAATTTGCATCTAATCCACCTGTGAAGAAATCTGCATTTAAAGTGCTCATCGCTTGTTATCTTCTTTGCTTTATCTCCAAAATCTAGTTTCTGATTATCGACCTCTTCGTCGTTTATGAGTTGTCGAAGTGATTTTGATGATTTCTCAACAACACATTCCATGATTCCAAATTATTTCCTAGTGTTTCCTTTGTTGATCAATCAAATAGTGAAAATGTAAATATCTAACAATATTTGAAAGAGATTATAATTCTTATTAAGTGCTCAAACATTAAATGGTATTAATTATCACCCCTCCGAATAGAAAAGGTTGTAGGATTCTTTGAGCATAGACAAAATCACACATAGCCCTTATACTATGTTGTAGAATATGCCTCTGGATTTAATGATAAGGATAGAAACCTAAACATGCCACATGATGAGTTGGATAACGATATTATAAACTGTCATACATAATGAGGGTTGTATTGAAGGTTTTGATTTTTTGATTTTTTTTTCTTGTTATTTTATTTAATTAAAAGAACCAATAAATTTATTCATTGTTATTGAGAAGGTCTCAGGTACAGTTGGAGGGACAAGCACATATTTTTAAGCCTAATTAATTTGTCCACATATGTACAAAGTAGATTAACATAATTTCAAATTTGGGCAAGCTCTCAATATTGATTAGCAAAACGTTTTTGGTATGGGATGTTCACTATTTGATTTAGATTTACTTTGATGGATTGAAATTTCCAACTTATATTACTATTAATGTTGTCAGAGCTAAATGGTCACTTCTCAAATTATTTATTTTACATAAAAAAAGGGTAATATAATAAATTTATGTTTGTTAGTTGTTATGAGTTAACATATAATAAGTCATTATTTCTATTGAGTGAGATTACATTAAAATGTCGTAGTCTAAATTTTAGATGAAATGACCTTTTTCACCAGAATATGTTCATACAGTTTCAAGCAAGCTTGTGATTTTTCGTTGTTTAAAATAAATTTTTGAATGCGTAAATGGATTCAATACCCTGGAAAACCATGGAGGCACTCAAATTCTATGGATTAAACAACTTAAATTAAGTTTTTTTAAATCTTACCAAATTTTGGTTAAAATTTACTATAAAAGTACCTTAGAAAATGTCATTTGGTTTACTAGTCAGATGAGGCACATTAAAATCTACAAAAAATGAATAATTGGAGATATATGATTAAGAGATATTAAATTAGATTCAAACTTAATATTAAATAAAATTATTTTAACAAAATTCTTTGCAAAATGTACAGATCCAACAACACCATTGTTACCACAATAGCTTGGAAGTTGAGTTACAAGTCACCCACAAGTAAAAGGTGAGATTTATTAAACAGTGGTAACAAGTTTAGCCATTATCAATGTGCTAGGATATTATTTGTATATATTGCAATGAGGTTTCCATGTAAATTATTGAGGAAGGTATGTATGCTCCATAGCCATAACATTTAGTTTTCCTTTTCTTCTATTACTTCCTTTGATGATAATGGCATGGCACAAAGGACTGTGAAAGCAACCTCACCCCAATTCTATATTATCATTCCATGTAGCTATATGCAAGTAAGAGGAAAGCCTAGAATGGTATGAATATTTCTAGTAACAAAGGTTCTTAGGTGTGGCCACCACATTAGATGTGCCTAATCCCCCTCCAAAAACCTTTAATGCTTCTCTAAAGTCATCTCCTTCTCTTGGTATATTAATTTACATGATATCTTTCTCGATCTAAGTTCTTAACTTGAGTCCTCAACCTAAATATAACTTAATTACAAGTTTTTATGTAAGTAACCAAATTTGTTTATGTCATTTAGGGCTCTACACCCTCCTCCAATATTACAAGGCATTGTTGAGGCAAGTAAGAAAACTTTCATGTAACCATCACCATGAAGAAAGTTACCAAGCTCCATAGATCTCAAATGCTTCAATGAATAATGTTACATGACTATATATACAAAGGTTGGACAATTAACCAACAAGTTATGTCCAATATGTTTATTAACTCCAAGTGTTATGCATGCACTAAACACTCCATGTCATATGCAACGCTCTTAAATATAATCAAACCTTTTTAAAAGTAATTATAAATACTTATAATGCACAAAAATAGATGATAAAAAACAATATGAAAATCTTTATTATATAAACCAGAAGATCTTAGATATCAGGAGATTGTCTTATTAATTAAATAATCTAAATTATTATATTATGTATTAACATTTGTTTAAAAATTAACATGTATTTTAATATCCTTAAAAGTTAACTATACATGCTTCTTATTTAAATTAAAAACAATTATCAACAAAATTTGGCAGCTAATAACCACACACACACACACACACACATATATTGTAAATTCTACATACTCTACCTCTCACATTCCACTTCTAAATTTTATATTTGTAATGGCCCATCTTGTCTCATTTGAAAATGAATAGTTATTAATTAATATGTATTCAAACTTAATAAAATCTTAATTTCTAACTTAGAAATAAAATGGTAAAAGAAAAATTTCTTAGATGCTTTCGAAATACTAAACTATTGTTTCCCGCCAAGTTCAAGTCCCGGGATGCTTGGAATCCTTTTCACCTCACTCTGTTTCCAAATCCTCTAGCATTGCATTCAACATCATGCAAAATCATGTAAAGCCCGAGCAACAACATACATAATCAACCTTTAACCCTAGAAGCTGCAAATTCTAGCCCTCCGTTCACTACATGCAAATATCATGAACATACCTACACAAGTTCAACACGGATGCTAAATGTGTGAATAAATAACCATAAATGGCAGGGTGGCTAGAGAAGAGTCGTGAAACATAAAAAATAGAACAAACACAAATATGTGTGGGGATGTAAAAGAGGAAAAACAGAAAAGGAAAAATCAAAATAAACAAAGGATTTTTTTTCTAGAATGAAAGAAATGCTTTGTAAGAAAGTACAAAATCATGAGCTACATCACATGGCATTTTTGGAAGTCTTTGAAATTAGGGGCACAAACTATTATCTCCCTGTACGACCGCTGATTATTACGGAAACCATCTGCCACCGATTCCATCAATTACGAAAACTATCTGTCGTTAATTAATTTCTTGTTGGGAGTTCCTGGAGTGG
>APFE030640146.1:2177-28172 GCA_000404065.3 Pinus taeda
AGAGGAGATATGCATTGTATGTGGACACATTCTGAGTTTTGGTAATGTCTCATAATAGCCATTGCCTTGGATAGAAAAGCCGAAAACCGGATGCTTTTGTGGGCTTTTTCCTTCAGGGAACTGAGTGAGTCGCAAGGGAAAAAGCATTCTAGCATGCGCTGGCCAAAAAATCATGCCTAAATTGTGTGGCGCGGGCCGTGCTCTGGGACAGAGCGCTTATGGGCGCGCCCTCTTTGTAAGGACTGAGCCATTGGCGCGGGGTAATACACTGTGGACCCGCGCTAATGGGAAAAAGGCATTTTCCAAGGTTAATCTTCAGAGGGTGTCTTCAGGGTTATTGAACTTCATACTCAGGAGGCTTTAATGCAAGTGTTTTCAAGTTATGTCACTGGTCACAGGTCCGTAAATGTGTCCTCCAATGTGTGACAGTGGGGGTGCGACAAGGACGGTGGCCAACGGTGACAAATTACTGCGTAACAAGGGGGGTTGTTGGTGGCCACAACATGGCCATTGAAGAAATTCTTGTGATTATCAAATCTACCAACCGAATGATTGTAGTTTCTATTGACATCCATTCTTGAGGCAAATTGAGAATGTTTTACCTGTGGCTGGTTGTAGCTTCTGTTCATCCTTAAAGTAGATTGCCCCCGATTTACCTAGTGATCCTCATTTGGCCTTTGCGCACTTCTCCTTGCTGCATCAAGATAACTTTTGGAGGTGAATTTTTTCTGCGCTTGAGATGCTTCTTCATTATATCCCAGACCTGTCTTGATTAGTGGAGAGCGCTGCACTTTGATAATCTAATCTAAAGTTTCAGACCCTTTAGCAAATCTAAGATTAAGAGCTTTAGTTTTCTCAATCTCTTTTCTAAGTCCCACAATTTCACATTCTAACTTTTCATGATGTTTTTCCCTTTCAGACAGTTGGAATTGCAGAGTATCAATAATCATATTTTTCTCTTCTAAACAAATTTTGAGTTCAGAAATCTCTTCATAAAGACCTTCTTCATCTATAGCATCCATGAAATCATCATCTTCAAAAGCCATTAAAAGTCTATAATTGTTACCTTGTTCATCTTCATCACTATTTGAAAGCCCATCATTGTCTTCATGAGTGTAATAGCTTTTCTTATTTATATTCTGTTTCTTGTTCCATCTAACATGTTCCTTACCTTTGTCAAGCTTATCTTTATGAGGACACTTGGCAGCATAGTGACCGACTCTTCCACAAGCAAAACATTTGAAAGGTAACTTACCTCTGAATCTTCCAGCACCCGTTGAAGGTTCTTGACAAAATTTGATTCTTCCTCTTCTTCTGACATATTTCCTGACTCATAGTAATCCCCTTTGCTTGAAGCCTTGAATACAACTTCTCTCTTGTCTGACGGTCCTCCTTTCCTCATTCCGTAAGCAGTTAGAATTTCGTGCAGCTGTGACATGGTAAGGTTCTGTAGATTCTATTTTTCTTCTATTACAGAAACCTTTGATTCAAACTTAGAGGACAAAGATCTTAGAACCTTTTCAACCACAACAACCTCTTTTATTTCTTCATCCAAGTTTTTCATGCAATTAACAATCTCATCTATACGTAGGAAATAGTTAGCCACACTTTCATCATTGTACATTCAAAGATTTTCATACTGAATTCTGAGGGTTTGAAGTTTTTCTCGTTTTACCTGTTCATCACCTTCATAGCTCAGAATGATCTTGTCCCATATTTTTTTTGCGGTTTTATACTGTATAACCTTGACGAATTCTGATTGAGATAGACATCCTAATAGAGTATTGACAGCCTTTGCATTTGTTTCATATTACTTCTTACCAGCCGGATCTGTAGGAGTTGCTTATGGAAAAGTGTACCCTGTATCTATGATTTCCTAGACTTATGTACCAAGAGATTGAAGATAGGTTGTGATTCTTACCTTCCAATAGACGAAGTTGGTCCCATCAAAAATTGGTGGCCTGATTGATGCTTCTCTCTCGTAGTTGCTCATGATGATAGATCTTCCCTCAAGTGATCAAGATTCTTCTGAAGGACCTGCTTTGAATCCAATTATTGGAAATAATACTGAGAGGGGGGGGGGGGGGGTGAATCAGTATTATCTAGTCAAATATTTTCTTTTTCAAACCCAGAACATATACGCTACTTCAGTTAGAGAAAATTGCGTATATATGCAACTATAGATAAGGAAACCTACGTATACCATGCATACTTATAATTTAATTTATTTTACAAATGTTGATCATTAATCTGTGCATCAGAACCATATAAACAGTAACCAGGAACAATAAAACAGAGCATAAGACAGTCACACAAGAACAAAAGATATAAGGTGGAAACCCAATGTGGGTAAAAACCACCTGCTGCAATTCGTCTCTATCTTGTTTTAATTAGAAACTTCTTTTTACAATGATTCTGTACTGGTGCAGTCCTTTACTAGTACGCAGGGTGCTACCTACAGAGAGCTACAACCCTCTCTCGTTCTCTAGCTTCTCCTGGAAGGGAGCTACAACCCCCTTAGCTCTTGTACTAGCTGGGATACTAGTACCTATAGAAGGCTACAACCTTCTCTTTTCTTCTAGGGACCACATTTCATATATTTTCAGAATGGATCCATGAACAACAATCAATGATCAACAATCTCCTTTTTACCAATTCAAACTGAATCAAATAGACACTTTTCTGACAGCTGCATCCAGAACACTGTAACACTATCCACACACCAATTCTGAACCCAGATCACTGTAGCAATAAATAGAAGCAGCTAGAACATATTCAAGAGATGTATGCTATTTCAACAACCAGAAACCTGCATGCATACGCTTTTGTGTTTGGACCAACCTGTGTATACGCTGTTTTTATTCACAAAACCAGCTTGTATACGCACCTTCGCTTCACTGAACCTGCGTACAGATCTATAAAGGATAACTCACTCATTCAAACATTAGTTCACCCAGATTACCAGATTTATAGATCAAGCATGTGCCACATACAACAGATCAAAATCATACAAAGATACTATTATTCAAGCCTTAAGATTTTGACCCATCAATAGAACATATCCTTCTCCTTGCGCTCAGGTTCCTCGTTCATTCAGATCTAGATCTGTACCATAACCCAATCGCCAGTATTCCAGATCTAGTGCTTTTTCAGATATTCAATCATTCAGCTTATTCTTTGCCAAATGATCTCCTTCCTCATTTATAGTCTTAGGCCTTTCACAATACCACGATCCAAAACCATAGGTTCAAATACCAAGGACTAAATACCACGGACCAAAAATAAGTTCTCCCATATGTACGCACTTTTCCTTGTGTGAAAGTGCGTGTATACGCATACGTTCCTTTGGAACGTCTAACCCGCGTGTATACGCGGCTTCGTCAAGGTGAACCTGCGTATATATCTTTTCCTTCATTCTGAGAGCCTGAACTGTGACCTGTCACCAGAGTGAGTTGCCATCAAGGACAACACCTATGCCACAGCGCCACACCTGTGTCATAATGCCAACAGAATTTGGGTGGTTAATATAAGAAATAATCATGCTGAGGGTCACCCATACAAGCTTAATTTTCAATGTAGAAATACTATAGTAGAGTATGAAGCCCTTATTTTATGATTGCAGTTCCTTAAAAAGTTAGGCGCCAAAAGAATCTCCATTCAAGGGGATGCTAAATTAATTATCAAAAAAATTAAAGGAGAATATTGAGCCAAACATCCTAGGATGAGAGCATACAGAAATGATGTGCTTGACTTTCTAGAAAGTTTTCTTGAATATGACCTTTTCGCAATTCCTAGAAAATAAAATATCATTCCAAACAATCTGGCTTTTTCAGATAGCTCCTGTAAAATGCCTTATCTTAATCAAGAATATGTATTGGAGGTGAAACATTGACCAACTATACCAGATAACATGAGGTATTGGCAGGTGTTTGGGAATGATAAACAAATTGAAAGTTTTCTGCAATCCAAAGATGAATTTCAAGATGATAGTATTGATTTGGAATCTGAAGTAGATAGTCAAATTGTTGCACCTTCTAATCTAGAAAGGCAAGTAGAAAATTCATATGTAAATATACCCATAGATAAAGTTTTAAATAAATTAGAATTGCTTGAGATAGATCCTGAAAAGGAAGAATTTGAAACACTCCAACTAAAAGATAGTGTCATGCCTAGAGGTCTAGTTCCATTAGAATAATTATTTGATTTCAATGATGTGGATAAAAAGCATAAGATTGAGCCCTCAGGAACATCAGTTGAAGATTGTAGTTTAGTAACTGAAAAAGACCCCAAAATCATAGAACTGTCTAAATCAATCCTAACAGCTGAATAAAAATAAAAAATAAAAAAATAAAAATAAAAATTATTTTTTCTTTATTCAAGGAATTTAGTAATGTTTTTTCCTAGAGCTATGAAGATCTTAAAACATATGATACAAAAATTATACAACACAAAATTCCAATTAAAGAATATTAGAAACCCTTTAAACAAAAACTTTGCAGAATAAATCTGGTTCTGATGCCTTTAATTGAGAAGGAAATCAAAAGAATGTATGATTGTAAAATCATAGTTCTTCTTAGGTACTCTAAATGGGTTTCCAATATTGTGCCAACTAGGAAGAAAACATGTGAAATCAGATTATGCATAGATTTCAGAAACCTAAACAAAGTTTCCCTAAAAGACAACTATCCCTTACCTAAAATGGATCACATTATGCAAAAGGTAGTTGGATCTTGTAGGATTTCTTTATTAGATGGTTTCTCAGGTTATAATCAAGTCCTAGTTCATTCGGAGGATCATGATAAAACAACCTTTACTACTCAATGGGGTACCTTCATGTATGTGAAGATGCCTCTTGGATTGATGAGTACTGGAGCCACATTTCAAAGAGCAATGAATATTTCTTTTGCTGATGAATTTGGAAGATTTATTGTTATCTATCTAGATGACATAACTGTATTATCTAAAACTAATGAAGAGCATTTGATACACCTGAGAAGAGTATTTGAAAATGTAGAAGGTTTGGGATATTACTAAGTCCTAAGAAAATAGTGTTTGGCCTTTAAGAGGGAAAACTTTTTGGTCATATCATATCTAAGGAAGGTATTAAAATTGATCCTAAAAGAATTGAAGCTATCTTGAAAATTAATCATCTAAGAAATATTAAATAACTTCAATAATTTATTGGTAGAATAAACTTCCTGAGAAGATTTATATCTAACCTTGCAGAACTTCTCAAAAACATCATAAACATGCTAAAACGAGATTCTGAAATCAAGTGGAACATTGAAGCTAGGCAATCATTTCACTAGTTAAACAAGAATTAACAAAGGCACCAATCCTTATCAGTCCAACTTTTACTAAGGATTTTATAATTTTTTCATTTCCTTCTGAACATACTGCCACAACTATACTTTTGTAGAAAAATGATGATGGATATGAACAACCCATTGCTTTCTTTAAAAAGGCTTTAAGGGATGTTGCACTCAAGTACAATATAATGGAAAAATAGGCTTTCGTAGTAATAAAAGTAATTGAAGATTTAAGAGTATATATCCTTCATTCTCACATAATTGCTTATGTACCAAATGTTGTAGTTAAAGATATCTTGACACAGAATGGACCAGATGGCAAAAGAGGCAAATGGATTTCCATCATACTTTAATATGATATGGAAATCAAGCCAACCAAGCTTATCAAAGGACAAGGATTAGCCAAATTGATGGCTGAACCTAATTTTAATGCTTTAGATATCAAATTTGTAGCTGAATTGGATGATCAAGAGGAACATGTGATTCCACAACTAGATGAGGCTTTCATGACCTCGCCCTAGTACGCATACCTTATTTATGTTTTATTTAATTTAAATTCTTCTCTTGGTTTGACAAAGACAAAGGCTAGATTTTTGAAGCTAAGAGCAGTTAAATTTTGCATCATAGAAAATGTTTTATATTGGAAATATGCTGGTGGTATTCTACTAAAGTTTCTGTTGAGAGATGATGCATAAAGAACAATGAAGGAATTCCATGAAGTTGACTGTGATGGTCATCTCTATTGGAAAACCACTGCCAATATGATCCTTAGAGCTGGTTTTTACTGGCCTACACTTTTCCCAGATAATAATAAGAAGGTATCCTCTTGCCACAAGTGTGAAATATTTGAGGGAAAAAGAAATTTTTTGCCTCTACCTTTGAAGCCCATATCCGTTGAAAGCCCTTTCCAATAGTGGGCATTGGATTTCATTGGAGAAATCCATCCACCATCCTTTGCTCAACATAAATGGATCCTTACTGCTACTGACTACTTTTACAATGTTGTTATCATGAAATTATTAGAAACCAATATCCTTTCTAGATTTGCCTTCCCAAATAATCTTATTACAGACAATGCTGCGGCCTTTAGGTCTAAGAAAATGATATATTTATGGAATAAATACCATATCAAATTAGGACATTCAACTGCTAATTACCCACAAGGTAATGGGTTGGTTGAATATTCAAATAAAAGTGAGGTAAATATTATTAAGAAGCTGTTAGTAGACAACAAAAAGTCATGTCACAATGAGCTGATAAATGCACTTTGGGCTGATAGGCTCACCGAAAAGAAATAAATTGGCATGTCACCATATCAATTGGTTTATGGAGTGGATGTCATTTTTCCATCCTCTTTGGCAGTTCCAATCGTGAAGTTAATTCAAGAATTGTAGGCTGAGCCAAATGACATTCAAAGGAGAATTGATCAGACAATCCAATTGCAACAATCCAGGGAATAATGTTATAATAACGCTCAAGTCATCCATGAGAATATCAAGAAATTTTTGATAGAAGGACAAAAGAATATGATTTCACATTGGGTGATAAAGTCTTAAAGTGGGATTCTAGAAGAGAAGACAAAGGGAAGAATGGAAAATTTGACAACTTATGGATGAGACCTTATGTTATTTATGCTTTCACAGGGCATAATGCATTCTTTATCATAAATTTAGATGGGACAAAATTACCTGGTGGACCTGTCAATGGCAGGATGCTGAAACACTATTTCTCTGAGAAATAGAGGATCTCCTAGTATTTAGTAAATATCATTGTCTTTATTGTTTGGATTGAGATGACCTCTTTACAGAAATTGAAGCCGACAGAGAAGGCCCTAAGCTTCTATTGATGTGTTACCATAACTACTGCAATAAAGAAATCAAAGATGGATATTGCTGAAATGGAAAACTCAAGGCTACTGATCACATGTTCTTGGCACCTCACAGGGAGAGTGCCATCCCCAACTGGAGCCACTGTTAGGGTCCTATAATTTATAGGATCTCAAGGTAATTGAGTATTATATATCAGGAATCTTATTTTGTAAATACTTGTCAATCTTCCAATGATTTCCAAATAAAAGAAAAAAGAATTAACAAATGAATATAAATAAGAAAAAGAGAAAATAAAAGATTGAAAAAGAAGAAAAGATTGAACCCCACCAAAAGAAAGAAAAGTAAAAAAGGAATAATGCTAAAAGTGTTGCAAGTCTAAATGCCACTACTCATAGATAGTTTTGCTTCATTACTGAAAAATAAAAGTTGTGTGCAGCTTGTTCAAAATGCCACAATCACTAGCTTTTAGTTTAATCACATAGTGTAATCATGATTAAACTCCTTTAAATTTATGTAAATTAAGTTAGAGAGTAAATACTTACCCAACAATTTAATCTGGGTAAATCACTATTTAGGTAGAAAATGACATTGATCCAACTGTTTAATCTGGATCGATAGAATAATTAAGGGATAGGTTAGGTAGTTTTTCTTTCTGTATAAAAGAAAATAAAATGGGTTTTCTAGTCTAATTGCACCCTAAAGACAAAAATAAAAATGCTAGTTTAGTCATTGGTAGGTAGATTTGATCCATTTTGCAAATATAGGTATATGTAATTTTTATCCTAAGCTTTAAGGATATCGTGAAAAGGAAAATATGTGCGCTATGGTTAAAATCTTTCATATGTTTCTTATTCCCTTTATCCTAAGTTAGGAAAGAGGGAATCAAAAGGTGCAAGCAGAAAAAGTTCTTTTGTCATTTATGGTTAAAGTTCAACAATTTGGAAACTTCAGATGTGAACTTGCACTTACTCAACAAACCTCATTTGCTTCCCCCCCCCAATCATCCTGCCTTTACCACTGGGGGGGGGGGGGGGGTCTGAAAAGTGGTTTCTCCCACCGGGTCCCATCCTTGACATGCTACTTGCTTGTGATTT
Source organism: Pinus taeda (assembly GCA_000404065.3). Taxonomy (NCBI): domain Eukaryota; kingdom Viridiplantae; phylum Streptophyta; class Pinopsida; order Pinales; family Pinaceae; genus Pinus; species Pinus taeda. Next base: position 10,410 of record APFE030640146.1, read on the forward strand.
AGCACCCCCCTCACCAAAACCATAAACCGCTTACTACCGCCTTTGGAAACCACCTTTCCCTCATCCGCTCTACCTCACCCCACCACGATTGCTCCACCTCTCTCCGTTCGCCATGTTTCATAACTGTTAAGACAATTAAATGAGTTCCCGGAAAAACCACTGTTCTGCATTAAATTTGATTTCTCCCGGGTAACCGTTTAATCCTAACGGTCCTATTCCATTTCAACAGGGCGATTTGCTGCAACATTTAAAACTTGTTGAACCCATCTTTTTATTTTCTTTATTGCTCATCCAGTCAATCTCTTGCATTTTATTGTTTGTCTTCTGTTATTGACACCACAGCGATCACTTTCAGAGTTTTTCGTGACCGTATCATGACATAAACTGACGGTTCCCTTTCATTTTCACCTGACAGTTCGTTATTCTATTGTGTTTGGTAAGCTCCTCTGCAAATTCATCATCTTTCAAATTTTTGTAGTTGTGCATCCAAATACTAAGAGTCAAGATAAGCCTATTAATCCTTTAATCCCCCTTTTGTAGATTTAGATCATATACCTTTAGCTGATAGTGATTACAAGATGAATGAAGCCCAATGTGATTGCGATTTTCTTGAGTTATATTTGTTGGCTGGAAGATAAACACACAGACAAAATTGAAAAAATTGGGCTCTGGGAGTCCAATCTCCCCCATTATATTTTCCCATTGACATTCCAAGCCCCAGAATTTACCAGAAGGTGTCAAGCTTCCCATGTCCATGCCCAAAGAGCCATCATTTCCCCTACAAGTGAAATTCTCTTCATAATTATAGCCTAATCCATTGACCAAATGATGTCGGCCCCCACTGTGGAAAATGTTGCTCCTTTCTCCTTAGAAGCCCTCACCCAACTTTATCAAAAAATGGATTTTTCCATGAGAGCCAAAATCTTTGAGATTTTCTTACTAGAGAATGCCCAATTACCCAAAAAGAATCCTCCATGTCCTTCTTCTATCCTCCTTGATCAGGCCAAGGAAATTATATCCATGATTTCCTACCTTTTAGGCTATTATTCTGATCGGTGGGTAGACGAGCCCATTTTAGGATTCCTCTCCATTTTTTCCACACACATCAAGTCCTCTTTAGTGTTCAACTTCAGTCAATTCTTGGCTGATATTATCCATGAAAAGTTCATAAAATTTCCTATAGAACAGGTGTTCAAGTACACCTCAATTTTGGTTTATATGTTCCTCTATTATCAGGTAGACAGATTTAATTTTGCATTGCAGAAGCTTGATGATGCAGGAAATCAACAGCCAATAATCTTTTGGACCTCATTGGTCATGAGATAACAACAAGAATTCACTTATAAGGAGTTCATTGAAGATTTTGTTCATCCAACCATGAACATTCTGAACAGTGCAATATAACCCAGGGTCAGTGAGGAAATCAAGAGAATTTTGCACTTGACAGATTAGGCAAAGACCGAGGATTGTTATTTATACCAAAATTACACAGAAATTAGGGTGTATGGTTATGAATTGGCACCCTATAAAGTCCCCAAATACCTCCCAATGAGGATTTTTCCCTGGAGTATATCAGATAGATGCTAAATTCGGATGACATCCACTTTGTAGTGGCCAAGAAGAAGTCACAGTTTAGAATAAAGACACAGGTGGGCCGATTTCCGTGAAATACAAGGACAACAGGTGAAGAGGTAGATAGAATGCTTAAAGAAATGAAGTTTATTCTGAGATTTACATGGTCTTATGACCCCTATGGCATTATTTCAAAGCTCAGAGTGGAGAAAAAAAACACTCACATTCATAATTCAAGGCCAGAAATAGAGCAGTATGCCAATCAGCTGGAGTGGATAGAAAAAACCCTATAGGAAGTTGAAGAACACCTTGTTTCTACTTCTAGTTTGCAGACTCCTATTCCTCAACATAAATCAAGTAGAAGATAGAGGGAGGAAGGATCATCATCTACAATTGGGAATGAAGCTAAATAATTCAGGATCAACTATAGGAAGAGAGCAAAGTAGAGTAGAATTGGAGAAAGAAACTGAAGAGAAGGCTACCATCATCATCATAGATTCACCACTAGCAACTAGAAAATTCACAACATCTCCTACTGGACCTTCATCTTCACAAGGTCACAAGGAAACTGAGCAAGAATCACAAAATGTCCAAACAGAAAAAGAGAAGACAATTTCTGACAGGTACAGGGTGATTAAGCTCAGGAATGAAATTCTAAATAAAAGCACCTATAATCAATTCAAGAAGCAGACTTCCAGCTCACAGAGTAGGCTGCTGCCAAACTTTGATAGAGAGCATGGAAAAATACAGATGGCCTTCCTTGAGGCCCAGATTCCACAGCTAAAATCAACAACAGACTACAAGAGCACTACTTTGAATTCGGCACAAAGGAAATACACCCCATTGATCAAATGGAGATGCACAAGAAAAATGGTGAAATGATATCCTCCACTTTAACTAACTTTGCTATGTCACTTTCTAAATTGCAAGTTTCTTTTGAAAATGTCTAGTCACAGTTGAAAATGGAGAAAGTGTCGTCCTTAGCCAAAGATAACAAGATCAAGTATTTGGAAGACTTGGTGATTAAGATGGGTTATGACCCTAAATATGTTAATGCTACTGAGGTGCTTATTAAAAATAAGAACCTAGACATTGCAGTCTTAAGAGATCAGCTCAAGCTGCCAGCCACAAAGGATCCAATGACTAAGGATATCGAAGAAGGTGAAGCACAGAAAGAAGATATGATGAAATTGATCATAGAACAAAATATACAGATTAGGCAGATGGAGGCAGAGATGGAGAAAATGATAAATGAGAAGGAAGAAAGTCTGAATATGGCCATTGTCCCCCTAGATGCCATACCTATTTCTCAACTTCCATCAAAAGGGGCAAGCACTACATCCACTTATTCCACTCAAGCTGTGAGTGTTGAACAAATAATAAAGACATCGGAGAACATGTCACTCCAGTCAAAGGAGATTGAGACTTTGCAATGCCAACTCAAGGCTCTAGAAGTGAAAAAGGCCAAAGTAGAGGCAACTCAGGTTACTGAAATGCAGAAATCCCAAAGATTGTTGGAGAAGTTGCAGAAGGTAGGGAGAGACACTTCAATTGGTCAGACCTTGGCCCAAGCCAAGGAAACCATTTGGATGAATATACTGGACTCTATGAATGAGATTTTGCCTTCCATCCAAATCATATTTGAGCATAAAGAGTTGATAGAAAAGACTACAAAAACTATTGTGTAGGGAAGAGAAAAGCTGGGAGAAATGCCCACAAAATCATCTAACATAATCAAGTTCCTAAACTCAAAATCCAAGTATGATCTTGAATAAGTAGGGATCAGTGATAATGTTGCCACCATCCTGGATGTCAAGAAAGTCTTGACAAAGAGAAATCTCATTGATCAATTGGAACAAAGGTGTGAAATCTTGGATCTGCAAGTAAATAGTTTCACAAACAGAATTGAAGCATTAATCCAAAATGGATTGCCCAACATTTATGTGATAAATGAAAAATTGATCACTCAGGAAGATTATGTCCAGAAGATGAAAGAAATGGTTGCAAGAAGCATCAAATTCAGTGGGATTAAGGGCAATATAATAACAAAGGCTTTTTTGGAAATCATGTCAAATGATTTCTATGTATAGAATGAAGTAAAACCATTTTCACTGTGAAACCAACCTTTGTGAAATACATAGAGGTAGATGAAATTTACCCTAGGGTGACAAAATTGACAATACCAGATGAAAGCAGATGGGAAGAATTGGTCGATTTACCTCATTGAAGGATAATTCAGGAGCATTAAAACAAGTTTCAAATGTAGCAACTAGCACAATGATTAGTTCAACGACACCACATAATATCAGGTTGACTCAGCAACCAAAATCACCCAAACAAGGCTACCTTTCCTTTAAGTTGCCTACGTGTTAGGCTAATAATACATTGTTGGTTTGACAATGATTTTTTAATGGATTTTTTGTAATTTTCATTATAAATACTTCACTGATTGAAGTATTAAGGGTTGATTTCCGAATGTAATTTCTTCTGCATATTATAATTTTCAAAGTACCGGAGCATCAATAATACAAGGAACTTTCACAGGATTCATGTGGTGTACCAAATGGTGATGTGTCTCTTCTGTTTATCTATTTGAACATTGTTTTTCTTTCTTTGTTTTTCTAAAAAATCTGAATTATTCAACAGAAACTGTGATAAATAGGATTTGTTACTTAGAGCACCCTATTTTGGTTGGTGGAAATGTTAATGTTTTCCACTGAAGTCAAATCAAGGAATTCTTAATTGATCCTTGATTTATATTGAACCTTACACTTCTGCTATTCGACCATTCGTTTAATTTCTCAAAATATCCAGTTCGTGCAACCTATCTTGCCCTGTGAGAACTCCTCTAAAAATTGATGCAAAACTCCAGTTTAGTTTATAGAATTCATATCCCAATGGAATTATAACACTCAAATCAACCAAACCTTTCAAACAAAACAAAAAAGTACAATCATAACTAGCCTAAAACTTAAACTAAAACAAATCTAAATTAAACAGAGAGATCCCTCTATGAAGCTGACATGGCTAGATCCCAGCTTCCAAAGTGGTTTTGATGCTGTCCAATGTGTTTGCTCCCTCAACCTGAAAAATACAGAATGACAACAGGAGTTTTGGTACTCTCTCAAAGAATAAGGAGAAAAGTATGCTACCATAGCCGAAATGCTTTGTTTTCCCTTATCTCACTGAAGTTAGTTTCTTTTCATGTAAGTGAGGAAGCATGTGCACCAATCAAATATTTTCGAATGAAGGCACTCTCATTCCAAGAACATGGCTTGTCGAGAGGCCTGGTGTAGAGCTGTCAAGCCTTCCACTCTGAAAATGGTAAAGAGAATGATCTTGATTGGAAAGCTTCTCACATTCTTGATCATAATTTGAGATCTGACCTTGTCTGCTCCCTTTGTGTAGTAGATGTCTATGTAATTACATACATTTAGGCCTCCCTGGGCCCTCTCTTTTCGATCAAATGAATCCCCTTTTTGAGAAAGCATTGTAATGAAGTAAATATATTCTACATCTATTTCCAAAGGAATTTGATCTATCATAATGACCTCTTGTTCTGGGTCCCAATAATGGGCAAGCATTTTGTAGAGCCTCATGAATGCTTCATTTTGACACTATCCCTTACCAATTTTTCCTCTCTTCGACCATCATCATCAACTTAAAATGAATCAAACTACAAGGTTTTTGGCATGGTAAGGTATTTAATTGTCTTATCTTTCATATTTAATAATGTTCCTTATTATTGAATTAATGTTTGTATTAGATACTGAATTCATGCAATTCTACAACTAATCTATGTTCCTGTAGCCGATTCCAAGGTTTATCAGGATCTGAGGTGCTATCTAAGAGGAGAAAGATATGAATAGGTGGAGATTGATCCCTTTAATGATTTCCTCCTATTCATCCAAACCAGATCATCAAAGGATTGCTTGATTGCATGGTAAAAGGGTAAAAGTCGACATGTTGTTGAATAGGTGAGCGAGTGTTCGAAATCCTTGCGCTTCATGATTTTCTTTTCCAAATAGAAAATCATGAGAAAACAATATTTTGATATCTATTAGAAGCTAAAATTAGAACTTTGTTAGCTAGGGTAGGCATAAAAGCCCCGAGCAGTTATTGACACTAGCTTTTATAAATACCGTGCAACAAACATGAACAGAAGGTTAATTTTTATATGAACAAGTATTGTTTTAAGCTCTTTTGTAATCTGTTAATGAAGAATGAAGTTTTGATGCATAGCTGACAGTTCGATTAAAGTTCTGTGACCACGTATTTGTGGAGGGCCCCTTGAAACAATGAAGGTTCTGCATTTTCATATCTTTTCTTTATCATTTGTTGCAGTTACTTACATGTTTTATAATCATTTTGAAGTGCTGATTTCAATTAGATAGTGATAGCAAGATTTCACTAATCATTCTTTTCAAGTTGATTTATAATGATGCTAATTGTAGTGTAATCACTTTTCATAGATTTTGTTATAGTTTCATTCCAGAGTATTTCATTTCAGAGCATGAGTGATTTCTTTACAGTGTTTCATTTTAGAGAATGAGTGATTTCTTTACAATATTTCATTTCAGAGCATGAATGATTTCTTTTCAATTTTCATTTCAAAGCATGAGCGATTGATAATGAGAAAATGTGTAGTTTTCATTTTAATTAGAAGTCAATTTCATTTTGGTTTTTGTGCAAAGGATTTCTAGAACATTAGATGAATAATTATGCTTTTAGAGATTAAATTTGTGTTGAATCCGATTGGTTAAGTTCTCTTAATTTAATGCGATAGTATGAGTTTGCTTTAGTTTCATTTTGCAAGTGTGAAGAGCATTTTTTATTTCATTAGAAAGGAGTGAATAAAGTTTAGTATTTTTTGAATGTGTTAAATTCATTTTCTTTAAAGAGTAAGATAGTAATGCAAAACATCCTTAGAAGTAATTTTCAATAACCCAATCAAGCACATTAATAATCTAATTTAATAAAAACAACTTATAGAACATATAGTGCACTTTCACTTCACAATTTTATCAACTCCGGTCGATAATTTATGTAACAATTGAAGAGAATTAAATTGACAAACATTTTGGTGCCATTGCGGGGAAGTGTAAATAGAAATATTTTCCTTTTTCATTTTGATAAATTAAAAAAAAAAACAAAACATGATATGCATGGGGAAAGAGACTCTAGGGGTAAATTTGTAGGTAGAGGTAAGAGTTTAATTCCAACAACATCACTGACCCCACCACGACCTCGTAGTGCCACACCACCCGCACAAACTCAAATTCCATCCATTTCAGGCAAACAAAAACTCCGTGAAGTATTAAGATCTGAAATCCAACCTAGAGATTCACCAACTTCATCAATAGGAGCCATAATAGAAGAATAAGATACCATATCTCCAACAATGGGAGTAATTTTCCTATCTTCAACTGGAGAACAAATTCTAGCTTAAGAGTTGGAACTTCTTGTTGAAGAAGTGGAAGAAGAAACTTGTTTTAACAAACCATTGATAGAAGAACCATAGGAGCTAAATGAAGCTGAAAACCCAATTCTGGAACCAAAACCCTATATTAGTTTTGAAGAATCTACAATGGCTAGAGAAGTGAAAGGAGAGGTACATAATGTGAATGCTGAACAACCTAGGATTGGAGGAGGAAGAAGAGGAAATAGGGGAGGTGTAATGGGTGGAGGAAGAGGAAGAGGGAGAGGAAAATATATAAATCAAGAACCCTTTGTATTTCCTATCCTCGATGAAGATACAACTGTGACAATGAAAAATATCTCACCCTCTATCCTTCCAAAGTTTCATGGAAAAGGAGTGAAGTTCCTGAAACATTTCTCTTTGAATTTGAAGTCTTGTTTAGATCATATGATTATATTCATGATGCTCAAAAGTTGAAATTATTCCCTGCAACCCTTAAAGATGAGCATTAAAATGGTTTATGGGTTCAGGAATAAATTCCATAAGAACATGGGAACAAATGAAAACTACATTCTTAGATAAATATAAGGACTACTGTATGCCCCATAATATTAAGGATTATCTCTAAAATGGTACAGAAAGAAGATGAAAATATTGAAGACTTCGTTGAAAGATTTTCTTATAATGTTAAAAGGGAAAAAATGAATAACCTAGATGAACAAACTTGGAAAGCTCTCTTATTGAAATCCATTAAATATGAGTGGATTGATCTTCTCAATCTAATGGGTAAGGGAGACATTTCTCATTTTTCACTTGGAGAAATTTGTGAGTTATGCATACACATTTAAAGAGCCAAATAAATAACTGGGAAAAATCCAAGAGATCTTCTTTTATCAAAGGATTAATAAATCTGCAGTTGGAACAATAAGTAGAGTAGAATTAGGTAATTTGCTTGATAGTTTTAAAACATATATTTTTGTGAGTCTTAGTGAACAAATTGACACCATTAAAATACAAAACATGCAAAAAGATAAAAATGTTGCATTGTCCACTTTTTTCCCTAAGTGCAGAAAGAAACATGTCTGGAATGAATCTCCTCTTGATTTAAAGAGTGTAGAAACTTGTGTTATATGTGCAGAAAATAACGATACAAAAGCACGTCCCTCAATACCATTTCTTAAAGTTTTCTATCAAGAAGGAGTACCAAATCAGGTAGATCCTCTTTGTTTTATTTCTAAAATGCCATGGCAGAATCCAGATACAACTCAAGGTTTTAACACAACCATTTACACAATCATCACAAAGTAATTGGACTGCTCCAATGCCTTGGAAATATTGGCCACAACCTTGGTCACAAGGATGAAGAAATCCTTATGGAAATTAACCTCAATATCTTCAATATCCACAATTTCAACAATCATATCCTATTTTTCCTCCACAATATTATCCTCAATCTATTCAACAAACTCAACCCCACAATTTGAATCCACAACTTTCATTACCATTTCCTCAAAGACTAAACTACTTTCTTGCCCAACCACTTCCAAATCTGAATAATAATAAAATCTCACAACCTTTTTACAATATGGAAGGCCAAAATTTCCAAAGTTACACGATAACTCCACTAGATCTAAACAATGTCCAACTTAGATCTGGTAGAGTATTGGAGAAAAAGTCCCCATCAGTTGTTATTCAGGAGAGTGAAAAGATCTCTGAAGAAGAGAAGTCTCTTAATGAAAAAGAAAAAAATCAAAATCAAGTGACTCCAACACATCCAAATAACTGAACTTCTATTATGTAACAACCTTTAATATCTGTTTCAAAACCACCTTTTCCTGAGAGATTGAAAATTGAAGGAGTAGAAAAGCAGATTTTATTGCCTAATTATGATATGTTAGGTGAGCTGAAAATGTTTTCATAAAAATTCCTTTGTTACAAGCCATGAAGTAAATACCAAAGTTTTCAAAGACAATTAGAGAGTTGAGCATAAAGAAATCAGGAAGAAAAGGAAAAGAAGTCAAAAGAATCCAACTAGTCAGGAAAATTGCAGATATCATGACGAGTAAAACAACAATTCAAAAATATCTTGATCTAGGAAGTCCCATTGTGAAGACACACATAAATTGCGTAGATATCCCAAATCCATTGATTGATCTAGGAGAAGCTATAAACATCATGAGTAAACAAACTATGAATCAATTAAAACTACCTAATCTTCAATATACACCTACATTGTTACAATTAGTAGACAGATATGTAATCAAACCTAATGGTGCATTAGAAGATATATAAGTATCCTTAGATTCTTGGGAGTATCATGTTGATTTCATGATTTTAACACCCCCAAGAATAGCTTAGGAGGTCATCCATTGATTATAGGAAGACCATCGTTGGCTACAGTTGATGCTTTGATAAGTTGTAGATCTAGTGACATGTTTATCTTTGATGGAAATTCAACAAATAGATTCACACTGTATCCACCTGCAAGAACAACAATAGAAGTTGAAAATGAAGAATGGTTAGATGATGGAATTGATATAAGACCAATATTTGCTACTTCAAAAATAGATGAGGAAGATCAAATTTTGAATTTAATGGAAAACAATGAATCTTCATCATATTGTGAATCTAGTAAGAGTTTTCAAGAACAATGCAATATTGAATATTTATCATCTCGTCAACTATCCTTGCATTTTATGGAAAAAATTGGCAATTCCACAATTGAAATATTTCTAGGAAAAACTTTGAATATCAATAGTAATTTGGAAGAACTTCAAAAGAAAGAACTAATAAAGATGTTACAAGAACATTCCTCTGCTTATGCATGGGAATACATTGACATGAAGGGAATTGATCCTATGACTTGTATACATCATATTTACACTAAATAAAAAGCCAAAAAAATTTGACAACCTCAAAGGAGAATGAATCCAAATCTAAGGGAAATTGTTAAAGAGGAACTACAAAAATTGTTGAATATAAATTTCATCTATCCAATATCAGACAGTCAGTGGGTTTCACCCTTAGTAATTGTTCCTAAGAAGAATCCAAAATGGAGAGTATGCATTGACTATAGGGAATTGAATAAAGCCACTATAAAAGAAAATTTTCCACTTCCTTTTGTAGATCAAGTTTTAGATACATTGGCAGGAAAGAAATATTTTTCATTCTTGGATGATTTTAGCAAGTATAATCAAATCCAAGTAACCCTAGAAGACCAAGATAACAATACCTTTACCTGCCCATGGAGAAATTATGCTTACCGAGTACTTCCTTTTGGATTATGTAATGCACCTGCAACATTCCAAAGAGCATTATTAGGCATTTTTTTTTATCTAATTCATGTTTGTGTGGAAGTATATATGGATGATTTTATAGTTCATGGAAATTCTTTTGAAGAATCTCTTAAAAATTTGGAAAAAGTTCTTATTAGATATAAAGAGGAAAATATCTCATTAAGCCATGAAAAAGGTTCTATGATGTTTATTGAGGGAATTGTTTTAGGACACCATATTTTAGGAAATGGAATTAGATTGGACACATCTAAAGTAGAAGTTATTTCTAAATTATCAATTCCAACTTGTCAACGAGATGTTAGAAGTTTTCTTGGTTTCACAGGTTACTGTAGAAGATTCATAGAAAACTTTACAAAAATTGCATCCCCACTTTTCAAACTGCTCACAAAAGATTGTGAATTCAATTGGAATTCTGATTGCCAAAAGGCCTTTGAAAGATTAAAGGAGAAAATCTCTGAAGCACCCATTCTTAGATGACTAAATTGGAAACTACCATTTCACATTTCAAATGATGCTTCAGACACTGCTTTAGGAGATGTTCTAGGACAAAAGGATTTAAATCCTTATTCCATTTATTACACCATAAAAATTTGACTCTTGCAGAGTTAAATTACACTGTAATAGAAACTAAGTTTTTAGTTGTTGTCCATGCCATCAATAAATTCAGGCATTACATTACTGGCTATGAAACCTTTTTACATACAAATCATTCTATAATTGGGTAATTAATGAATAACCCTGTCACTAATGGAATAATTAAAAGATCGTTATTGTTGTTGCAAGAGTTTAACATCACTATTTTAGATCGACCTAGGAAAAAAATAGAATTGCTAACCTTTTATCTAGTACTCAAAATGATAATAATGATGTACCTGTAGAAGATAAATTCCCCAATGAAGATATTTTTGCAGTATCTATTAATCTCCATGGTTTTCAAATATTTCTAACTATTTGGCTATAGGGAAGTTACCATCATATTTGCCTCCTCGATAAAAAAGAAAGGTAATTCAAATTAGTGTACCTTACTCATGGAGAAATGAAGAATTGTATAAAACAGGACCATATCTAATCATTCGAAGGTGTGTAAGAGAGGATGAAGTACCATAAATATTGAAGGCTTGTCATGATGAGCCATGTGGAGGACACTTTTCTGATAAAAGAATTTCTTACAAAGTCCTTTTCTTAGGATATTATTTGCCTTCCCTTTTTAAGGATGCCAAAGAATATGTTAAGAGATGTGATAGTTGCCAAAGAATGGGGAAACATGTTCCATCTGATGAAATTCCTCTACAGCCTCAGGTACTTATTGAGCCTTTTGAAAAATAGGCTCTAGATTTTGTTGGTCCAATCAATCCATCATCAAGGTAGAAAAGGTACATTCTTGTTTCCATTGATTATGTTACAAAATGGGTAGAAGCTAAAGCACTTCCTTTTTCTACTGAAAATGTTGTAGTTTCATTTCTTTTCTAGGATATTTTTACTCGTTTTTTTGTCCCAAGGGAAATTGTAAGAGATCAAAGTACTCAATTTACATCCAAGTTGGTGCAGAAGATAACAAAGGAATACAAAATCAAACATAGGAAGTCCACTCCATACCATCCACAAGCAAATGGACAAGTGGAGTCCACCAATAAATTAATTGAAGCAATTCTCACCAAAATTGTGCATCTGCATAGAAGAGATTGGGTAGAAAAGTTTCGAGAAGCTTTATGGGCATACTGTACCACATGGAGAAACACTATAGGGCATACTCCCTATAGACTTGTTTATGGGAAGAAAGTCCCTTTTCCTATTTAGTTTCAAGTAAAAACTTTCAAGACAATAGTTATATTGGGTCTTGATCTTTCAGAAGCACAAAAACAAAGAATGGAGTAACCAAATGAACTTGATGAGATAAGACAAGATGAAATCGAAAGAACCAATCTAGTTCAACAACAAATATCCAGATGGCATGCAAATACTATAAAAGAAAGAAAGTTCCAGCTAGGATATTGGGCATTACTTTTTGATTCAAAATTCAAAGATTTTCAAGGGAAATTTCAAACTTATTGGCTTGGGCCATATGAGATTGAAACAATTTTTGATAATGGTGGAGTTAGGATAATAACTATTGATGAATAAAGAATCAGCTTCCTTGTAAATGGTTATATATTAAGAATTTATTAGAAGCCACTAACAAAGGAAGAGGTTATTAAATATTTGCAAGACAACACTGATTTTCAATTGGTTAAGAAGAATTTTTTTCTCTCCAACTTGACTTCACAAGCCTTGTTATCATATATATATATATATATCTATATATATTATATATATATTTATATTATTATATATTATATATATATATATATATATATATATATATATATAATATTATATATATAATAATAACATGAAAACCAACATTGTTGGCATGTTTATACAGAAAATTCAGGGGGAAAACCAAGTAATTTGGCATCCTAAATTTTCTGTCCCATTCCTATTTTATTTTTATCCCTCTTATTCTTTTTAGAATAATTAACTACAGAATTAATGAGATTCTACAACTTTGATAGAATTATGCAGTTGATGTTTGACAAGAACCACTAGTTGGAGCAATTGAAGAAATGATCAAATCCACCCTTGGAAGAACCTGAAGACAATGAAAAAAGGAGCAATCAAATCTTCGAATAATCAATTCAAAAGGTATGAAAATACTTTATTTAATAATAAGGGTCAAAACATTAGTATATGAACTATATGGATTATATACCGCTCATTCAAAAACCATCATTGATGAAAGTGAGATGAAAATATCTTGTCATATTGTTGACGGTGATGGACCCACCAACATTTAGGGGATCTCCCCGATATGAAGTCCCAAATAGACCTCACTCCATTTAGTGTAGAAGTCCCATCCGATATGACAACCTAGAGTCAATTTTCTTAAAGAGATTCCCTATCTCTTTCTTGTCAGCACGTGAGAGTGGTATACTTAGTCTTCAAACATCAGGGTTCATGTGCCTGGTGAGTGCTTAGTGTTGCTTGTGTAAAAGTTAATTCACTATAGAGGGAGAGGGTGAGAGTGTGTCTCAAGTTGAAAGGGAATAGTCCCAGCTCAGTTAGAGACACACAACACAGTAGGATCTATGTAGCTTTCGGCATAGTAGTCCACATGGATGTGGATGTCACAAACACAAAGTGAACATATAGCACATACAACACCCAACAGAATAGTCCACACATGTGAGATGGTCGTTTATAACAAGTTTACAAGAATGAGTCCATCTAATGTTCGACGGAGTAGTCCACACAAGTGAGATAGTGATAACAATTGATACAATACATTTCCAACAAAATATGAACTAAAAAAATTGAAATAGTTCAAGTATCTTAGTACAAGTTAAAGAAACATGCATTACAAGCGTCCAAAGAATAGTCTTAAAAACAAATACAATACATGTGTGAAAATGTGCTGGCCCGTGATATGCTTTCGAGTTAAGCGAAATTTCCAAGACACATTCATACACCATACATCACTAGCCCCAGTAGTGGAGTGTTGAAGCCACTATTTGCTCCTCAAAGAAAAGATTACAGACTCTCAAGGCTATGTGGGAGGAGCCAAGGTGAGAAGTCTTTTGCATGTACAAATGAGGGGTATATATAGCCAAGGGTGAAACTGACCCTTGTGACACTTTGACTTCCTTCATGATTGTTCGACTTAAATGACTCTTCAATTTACATGGCTCTTTAACTTCACCCGTGGGTCACTTGGACTTCCACATTAAATTACACTGATTACACAAGTATGACCCAAAGTAGTGATGTGGCCAAGGAAACTCATGGCACAACTCGACATGACACTATTGGTATGCACATGCAGGCTATTTTTTCGTGTCGAGTTGTTGTTCTGTTGGGTGATGAGGGTGCTCATGGTGTACCATATCTTCACCTTCGCATGGAAAAGTGCAAAAAGTCTTCAATGGTCTTGGTGTTCAATTGATGGTTCATGCATGTGCATGTGTCTCCTTCGCTTTCTACCTAGTATGCTTCGTGTGTTCTTCCAACCGTGAGTAAGTCTCCTAGCATGTACTCCTTCTTCATCCTATTCGTCATCGTGCCATGTCTCATTCATGTACTCATTTATGCAATCAATCATAATGACCACGATGCATCATCTTTTGTTTCCTAGTGTAGGTGAGTAGGAGAGAGTACAAGGCTCTAAAACTGCGCAGAACACATTTCAGGCTGGGATGCGAGGCTCTGGGACATTGTCAGGAAAAACTACCTAGAGGTCATTGAGAGTCTGGGTTGAGCAATTTGGAATAATAGTGGCATATATAGGATCTAGCTAAGCTAGGAGGCAGAATTGCACATTTTTTTTGGGGAGGCAGTGCAGGAAGGAGGAGGCACTGGCAGTGAAAACTACACAGATTTCCGGAGGAGGTCGAGATCAGGTTGCGGGAGCATGCTGGTCAGAAATGTGCAGATCTAGGAGGCAGTCAAGTAGGACATGTCTGTGCATTTTCTGGGCTGAGTGAGGTGTCAAGTAATAGGTGGATAGTCCATGAAAACTACACAATTTTTAGGAGGAGTGGCAAGTAGGTCGGAAAGGGGACTTCCTGACAAAGCTACGCAATTTCCTAGTACAATGCAGTGACAGGTAATGGCTTCCTATCCATCATGTCTATGAAATTTATTTAGGAAGTATAATCAGGAAGGCTGATAGCTTCTACGTAGTTTTGGAGATGAGTGTAGCCCTAGGTCACTACTCAAGTCAAATTCTATGATTGACCAGCGGGAGGCTTGATTGCTAGGCTTGTGGGATGATCCAGATTTAAATAGGAACGCAATAGATTACAGAGATAACCATAAATACAGAGATGCGATAACCATAAATAAAGAGATGCAGCAGAAATAATACTTCATTTCATTAATGGAAAATACTGAAATATGCTTACAACCAGAAATGGAAATAAACCAGCTAGGGCGATGGTAGCTTATCTCTGAGAAGAGATGTGTTGGCTACATGCCTCTGAACTGTTCCGAAAACTGTGTTACAATGAGGCTCGAAGGCCTATTTATTGTTGAGAAACAATGGAAAACCCTTCACATTCCAAAACCTTCCCCTAGAAGATGAAACGCCAAATTGTGGGCCCTGTTTTGGGTAAATTGGTACATCAATTTCTCGGGGTCGACTTTGGCATACGATCTCCGTTTGATGCGTATGATAGCTCGTTAGAAAGATCTATCCGAGAACTATCATTGTTGGAACGGGCAACATCGGTCCATCCCATGGACCGATGTTTCCCCCGGATTCCCCAAAAAACGTCGTTTAGGGCCTCAAAACGGCTCCGGAAGTTCAGGACCCGAAAAACTGCTAAAAATAGTAAGTTGTGCTACAATTAAGGAAACTGAAAAGACTGAAAGAGACAGTTGTGGGGGTCCAAATGGGATAGGTGGGTGGCCACCAACATCCACCTGGATCATTACTCCCCCCTTAGGAAGCAATGGTCCCCATTGCGTTGAGTTCCTCCATTTGCTGAACTTGTCCTGCAATCTTTGGTGTGTCCAGTAATGGTGGGAAGCATGGTCGACGGTGGTGCGCATTGAACACTTGGTGCAGGCGAAGGAATGGAGGAATGATGTGCTCTGAAGCATTGTTCCCCATAGCCTTGGTATTGCTGTAAGGACCATGTCGCAGTGGTCTGAGCTTCTGATGGGTTCTGGTAAGGCGTTCTTTCTGCCGATGCAACCAGACTTTGTCACCCATCTGAAACTTGTGTGGTACCCCTGTGGGTGAGGAGAAGTTGTTCCTGTGTTCTGTCATGACTGTATCCCTTTGCTGCTGCTGCTGCGTGGGAAACCTTTGCGGGGGTCATGGATGTAGCAACGATCTTCCCCTTACTTTGGGAGTGAACCATACAGGTGAATTTCCTGGTCTGTGATATGAGCTTGCTGCCTTTCTTAGCAGTGATCAAAGATGTGGCAGTAGGTGGGGCTATCTCTGGTATCCTGTATAATGAATTATTCAAAGAAATAATGACAGCACGAGGCCTTGACTCATACACAGCATGTCGCCTCGACAAGTATGGCTGGCCTAATAATACATCACAAACATCCAGAGTTGTAACATCACACAATACCTCGTCTGTGAATGGTTTGATGCTGTAGGGAAGGCGGCACTGCTGGCGAACTTTGAGATCTCGTCCTTCATGAAGCCACCCGATACTATACGACTGCGGGTGTGGTGTAGTCGGTAGGCCCAACCGCTTCACGACCTCTGCTGAAATCAGGTTCTTTTGGCTGCCACTGTCGACAATGAATTGTAGCGGCGAACCCTTCACCCACATTTGTGAGTGGAAAAGACGTTCCCCCTCCTCTGGCTCTTCGGGCTCATTCTTCTGGATCTTGGCAGTGGCGACAGTGGCGCTGGGATCCGCATCAATGATCTGCTTGCCTTTACCATTTGCCTTGTTGGGTTCTGGCTCAAGGTCTGAACATGCCTTTGATTTGGAAGCCTTCAACTCAGCCACCAGCGCCTGCTTAGTCCCACACTCACTTGTGTTATGAGTGGGACTCTTGTGGAACTCACACCACTTTCCTGTGTCCTTCTTCGGCTTTGTGGTGTTGTTCTTTTCTTGCGGCTTCGACGAGTTGTCTTGGGTCACCCCGCCTTGGCTTTGTCCTTTGGGCTTCGGATTTGCAGATCAAAAGTCTCGCTTCTTCTGTTTGAACTTCTGCTCGATTTTGACAGCATATCGGTATGCTGTGCCGAGTGAGGAGATGTCCAAGAATTCCATTTCTTCCTGATGTATCTGTGTAGGCAGCTGCGGTATTTGAGTACCAGATGTCGCTTAGAATCTTTGATACCCAACTGTGTGCGAAGGGTATGAAAAATGTTTGTGAACTCTGGCACATCTTGGTCTTGTCCTTGCCGCAGTGTGGTCCATTTGATGTATTTGTCCTCATAGCTTTTGACAGGGTAGTACTGCTCCTTGATGGCATCTCGGAATGATTCCAAGTGGGTGCGGCTGAAAATAGTGAGCCTGTGCTTTCATCCTTCTGCTCGCAGTAGGTTTCCCACCAGTCCTTGACGTGGGGGGCTGCTTTGAGAAGAGCGAAAACAATCTTTCCCGACTTGAAAATTCATGAACAGAAAAATACCCTTCTAGCAGATTTAACCATTTATCTACTGCATCTGCGTCTATCTGACCCTCGAATATGAGGATTTCAAAATTAACTTGTACCTTAAATGGTGTGGTGTTTCCAGAGTAGTTGTTGGAAGCCGATGCGTCGCCTCTGGGTACCCTCTAAAGGATCTGCGCAAAGCTATCCATCATCACGTTCCTTTGCCGCTCGAGCGCTTCTTCGAGCAATATTTTGATAGGATCTCATGCCCCCTCGTCTTTCTTCTCATCCGCCATGGGAGGCCGTCGGGATTTGCGAGGCTGGTCTTGCAAAGGTTCGACCAGTTCAAGCCCTAACTCCTTATATCCC
>APFE030640146.1:28840-50924 GCA_000404065.3 Pinus taeda
TTTAGGGCCTCAAAACGGCTCCGGAAGTTCAGGACTCGAAAAACTGCTAAAAATAGTAAGTTGTGCTACAATTAAGGAAACTGAAAAGACTGAAAGAGACAGTTGTGGGGATCAAAATGGGATAGGCGGGTGGCCACCAACATCCACCTGGATCATGGGAAGCGCATATTGAGATGGATTCTTGGGTAACTTTTGTGTTGTTCCGGGTGACAGTCAGCTTGGTTGATTCTAAAATTTTATACTGTAAACTATCCAGAGGGTAGCCTCAAGCTTTGCGTAGTTCTAGACGGCAGTGCTTGGTCATTGAGGGTTGAGACTGCGTAGTGCAGCAAAAATGGAGGTCCGATTGATAGAGGGTGGCCTGGTCGACAGATTTGCGGAAAAATGGGCAAGTGTGTGAGAAAGTGAACTTGTGTATAGATGACCTTGTGAACACACACTCAACATGACTCGACAAGAATACACCACAAACCAAAAGGACAACATGTCTTAGCGTGACCCTTAGTGGGAATGTCAAATGGTGAAAGTGACAAGTGTGACACTTGGGGTAGAGTTTCAGACGACTGTGACAACACTTATGCGACAATGCTTACAACATCATGTGTCAGCGTGGTAGATGTTTACATAGCGAACACAACTCATAAACACAAAGACAAACCTTCAGCATCACTAGAACAAGGTCGCAAGCATGACATAACAATCAACATGTCGAAGACTACAGTTGGTCAAACAAGCGAAAAAAAAGCAAGACATGTAGAGGGAATGCATGAAATGAATTTTTGTGTTTGTACACATGCATGTTACTGTAGATAGGATGATATGACAATGACATGAAGTCCTGCAAACTCAACTAAGAGGTGTACTTCGAAAGGTGTTCTTTACTTAGCATACTTACCCTCGAGATGATCATGCATCCAATGGAGTTTGCATGTGGCCCTGATCTTTTGCCATAACTTAGTTTCTTGGTCCTTCTCCTCAACTACTTGGGAGTGAACTTACTCTCGAGATGATCATGCATCTGATGGAGTTTGCATGTGGTCCTGATATTTTACCATAACTTAGTTTCTTGGTCCTTCTCCTCAACTCCTTGGGAGTGATCTTAGCATGTCACCTTTTCCTGTAGTAACTGAGAGATAGATCAGCGCAGTTTCAATGGGTAGTGACTGCTGCCGGGATGAGGCCTTGGGAAGCCCAACTTCACAATTTCTACATACAAGACAGATAGGAAATCTTGGACAACACTGCGCAGTTTTGAGGCAAAAGACACTGCTGTGGGACTGGGGTCCTAGGAGGACACCTCTGTGCAGTTTCTGAGTGCAGTGTAGCCTGGGAAGTTGAGAGGAAATACTGTGCAGTTTCTGGATGCAAGGCACTGGTACAAGATGGGTTCCAAGAGGACACATCTGCGTGGTTTTAGGTTGCCAGGTAGACTGAGCAGCTGAGGGACAATACTGCACAATTTTTGGAGACAGTGGATTCCGGCTGGGGAAAATACATTGGGGGAAACCACTACGTAGTTTTGGATGCCAAGGGAGGTTGGGGTCTGCACACTACACATTTCTAGTGAGCAAGGGAGAAATCTTGAGGGTTGCAGAATAAAAGTGCACAGTTCTAGGAAGCTGGATGAGGCTAGGTTTCTCAGGAAATGGCTAAGTGTGAGATCAGTGACACATATGTAAACAATGATAGGAATTGACTATGATCACACATGAACACATAGTGATACAACGTAGACCATCCAAAATGTGTAAAACATACCCTGCATGATGCAACAACCTTCATGACAAGTGTGCGTGAAGTGAGTGCGAAACATGTATGTGTGATGATGATAAATCATGCATGCATGCCTTCCCTTGAAGAAAAACAACATTCCCTTTGCATAACAAACCACAATCCCTATCCCCAAAGATGACACAATCTGCATAAATATGAGAACATGAAAAAATATTAAGATCAAGGAGGGGAAGCTTGATATCATTAGCTTACCAACAAGCGACCAAGGATGATCAATCATAGGATCCAAGGTAGACTCTGAAATTTGCATGCGAGCCAAAACTTTGAAGGGTGGTTGTAGCCACTACAACATTGACAATACACTGGTAGAACTCCATCTCCCTGTATGGACCTTGTTTCGTGAAAAGTGAGTCTAACCCTTCTGAAAGTATTCTTCGATTCTTTGATCATGATGGCTTTGGCACTAGATTGTGTTAAGGATGTAGTCCCTACCATTCTCTTAATCGACCAGCGCACATTCCAAGCCAAGTTAACTTAGTTGTTTTAATTGGGGATGAGGGGTATATTGATGCACAAGTAATATAACTGTCAGAGTTTAAGTTTCATCTCTGGTATTGCCCCACTTCTAGCAGGCCTAGATAGTAACTCAACAAAGTCACGCAAGAACACAAGCATCGCTCCACTTCTAGCGAGCCTAGTTAGTAACCTAGCGGTGTTACTTGCATCACCTCTCTATATAGGAATCCTTTCTCTTCTTTTACCTTATTCATTTTTTTCATTTTTAAAAGAGTTGTGTATAAGAACTTATTTATTTTCATGAGGTGGAATAGGGATCCCGACTTATTGAGAGAAAAGGAGGTTATCCCTTCAGATAAGTATGTTATATATATACCTATGACATACTTGTTAAGGTTTCCCCTATCACCTTACTCTACTTGAATGAGTTGACAATGGTTAACCCACAAAAATCGATTAGAGTAGGTGGTACTAGTTAAAAGTGCAAGCATTGTGTTTTCACCAAGACTCACTTTGAACAAAACGTATTTTCCATCAGGGTATCATTGACTGAAGACAACAAACTCTTCATAAAGAGAGAGGACAACAGATAACGAAATGTTGATAGTTGTACCAGTCCTCTTATATTTTCTCGGCTTGTATAGAGAGACAAACATGATTTCATGCGAGACTAACCTATGAGTGCAAACAAGAAAACAAACAAGAGAGAAAAGAGAAAAAGCAAAGTGAAAGAAAAACAAGTAAGAAAAGAAAACACACCAAGTAAGCAAGCAAACAAACATGCAAACTAGAAAGAAAAGCAAAGCAAGAAAGAAAACACTACTCCTACTCCTACGCTAAGCAATGCATGGGTTTGCTCACGTAAAGTGATATTTCCAATGTCGCCACCAGTGCATTGGTTGGCCCATGTTGGTGAAGGCATGGTTCACAAGAAAGATAAAAGTGTGAACTCGCAAAAAATAAAGATACAACATTGATGACCAACACGCTCCAAGTTCAAAAGCGTTCATAAAAAAGAAAAGAGTAAAAGGGAAGAATAAGCAGTCTGCGGACATATCATGGTGATGAGACACACTGTGGGTAGACAATATACATGCAAACTCTTTGGACCAAGACAAACGAGAAAACATGAGAAAGAAAGACAACTTCTGTTTGACAAGTGTGCTTGTTGTGTATGATTCCTCCAATCCGTGAGTGATGGGATCATGTGGTTCAGGTGGAGGAAGCAAAATCTATGAACTAGATTAATTTTCAATGCACATAGGAGAGTGATGAGGAGCCTTCGGAATTTCAACAATTTTCTGACTGGAAGTGGAACTAACCTTAGGATAGTGAGGGCCTGACATAACCATTAGCACAGGCTGAAGTGACTTGACTGCTTGATGGGTCTCCACTTCATCAGCAAGTAGATTATTGGAGACCAATGGCTTAGAAATATTAATAGTGAGTGAATAAACATCATGATTGAATGAAGGAGTGAAGAGATCATGACTACCACGATCAGAAAATTCGAGATGTTGATCGACATCCTCATGATATGATGAATCATGTAGTGGGGCTGATGAGAAATAAGGATGTTCAACCTTTGTGTTTTCGGAAATGATAGATGAAAGATTGAGTGGATTTTTAGAGAAATATGTGTCCTCACTGCAATACAATGACAGTCTGACATCGAGTGTGTCCTGTGAATGATTGAAAGTTGAAATATTCTACAATAAGTTTTCATAGGGAAAATCAGAAATGATGGAATGACAAGGGATTTTAGGATAGGGAGGATGAGGTTTGAATAGAAGGAGGTCATCCTTAACCACAAGTTCTTCTTCAGATTCCTACACACACTTCTCATTAATGACAGTGCATGCTGGCTGCACAACACTAACTTCGTCAACAACTTGATCCTTGTGAACAAAAAGTATGGAGTACGGAACGAGAGAACACAAGACAATACAATCCATAGGATCAACAGAACATGGGGACGGAGGTTGAGGAACCAAGTCGATGTGACAACCAACAGTCTTGTCAGCCAAATCTGTGTAGAGATCAAGAGCAGGTGGGGTGGGAGGATGTGACAGTTCAATAGATAGATGCACACCATCTCCCATTCCACACTATGGGGCCATAGTTGTTTGATGAGATGAGGACATATAGCCACTTGCGATAGAATCAGTGTCCACCTTGGATTTGGCAGCTCTAACGCTGAGGTATGATGGGGGTTAGTTTCAATGATTCTAGCACTTGTGGATTTTCAGATATGTGAAGAAGATAATGAAATATTTCATTGAGAAATTTCCAATCAATTTCATCCTCTAGGAACTAAAATGTGAGATTATGAAAGCAATCCCAGAATTGTGCCAAGGATTCATCAGGGGCTTTCCATAATTCAAGATTTTTTTTTTAAGTGCTTGACGATCAAACTTATGGAAAGCATCAAATAAATCTATAACAAAGTGATCAAATGTCTGAATAGATTTTCGGGCAGTGTGACAAGCCATTGTGCCCATGAAGCATGAATGTGAATAACATGCAGATTATGTAATCCTCATGGATTTCGAGGTTGTTACATAGATTGGCAAAGGAAAGACTATGCCTCTGCCTAGGTGTTCCACCTTCACCTTCATATGTGTATTATGACAAGTCATTCCAAAAATCCTTTGGTATTTAAAAGTCATTTCCATAAGACATATGTATTGGAGGATGAAGTGTAACATAAGACATGATAGATGTGGGAAGATTCAACATAGACCTTGAGGACTTATATTGTCTTCTGACCCTCCTTCTAGCGCCAAAAATTTTGATGGTGCTAGACTTGCCAACATTTGGGGGATCTCCTCGGTATGAAGTCCCAACTAGGCCTCACACTGTTTGGTGTAGAAGTCCCATCTGATACGATGGACTAGTTTCCATTATCTTAAAGATATGCCTTAGCTTTTGCTTGTTAGCATGTGAGAGTGGTATACTTAGTCATCAAAGAACAAGGTTCGTGTGCCTGGTGAGTGCTTAATGTCGCTTGTGTCAAATTTCTTTCACTACAGAGGGAGAGGGTGAGAGTGAGTCTCAAGTCAAAAGGGAATAGTCCCAACTCAATTAGAGACATACAACATAGTAGGATTTGCACAACTTCTGGTGGTTTAGTCCACACGAATGCGGTGGTCACAAACAAAAAGTGAACATATAGCACTTACAACACCTAGCAGAGTAGTCCACACAAGTGCGAATGTAGTTTATAACAAGTTTACAAGAATGAGTTTGTCTAGTGTCCAATGGAGTAGTTCACATGAGTGAGACAATGATAACAACTGATACAACAAATTTCCAACAACATATGCACTAAAACAACCGAAATAGTTCAACTATCTTAGTACAAGTTAAAGCAATATGCATTACAAACATCCAAAGAACAGTCCTACAAACAAATACAATACATGTGTGAAAACGTATTGGCCTGTGACAGGCTTCTGAGGGAACAAAAAGTTTCAAGACACACTCGTACACCATACATCACTAGCCCCAATAGTGGAGCATTGGAGCCACTATTCGCTCATCAAAGAAAAGATTACAGACTCTCAAGGCTATGTGGGAGGAGCCAAGGTGAAAATTCTTTTGCATGTATAAATGATGGGTATATATAGCCAAGGGTGAAAATGACCCTTGTGACTCTTCGACTTCCCTCTATGCTATTCGAATTACATGACTCTTCAACTTAGATGACTCTTTAACTTCTTCTGTGGGTCTCTTGGAATTCCATGTTACATCACATTGATTACACAACTATGACCCAAAGTAGTGATGTGGCCGAGGTGACTCATGACACAACTCAACATGACACTGCTGGTATGCACATGCTGGCTGTGCTGTTGATGTTGAGTTGTTGTGCTGCTGGGTGATGAGTGTGCTCATGGTGTACCAAAGCTTCACCTCTGCATGGAAAATTGTGTAGAGTCTTCAATGGTCTTGTTTTTATCTTGCTAGTTCAGGCATGTGCATGTGTCTCCTTCACTTGCTACTTTATATCTTCATGTGTTTGTCATACCCCGAGAAAGTCTTCTAGCATGCGCTCCTTGTTCATCTCATTCATCATCATGCCAGTCTCATTCATGTACCTATTTCTATAATCAATCATGACGAGACGACATCAAATCTAGAAATCCCCTAGTCGATCATGATGCATCATCTTTCGTTTCCAGTTGTAGGTGACTGGGAGAGAGGACAAGGCTCTGAAACTCTGTAGAGTACATTTCAGTTAGGATATGAGGCTCTGGGACATTATTAGGAAAAATTGTGTAGAGGTCACTGAGACATTGGTTGAGTAGTCTGGGACAACAGTGGCATCTGAGGGATCTAGCTCATCTGGGAGTGTTGGCTTGAGGCGGCCTGACCTAGGTTCAATGTTAATTAGCCAAACAATTCCCTATAATACTGGCCCTTTTTGGTATCAGCTTGTGGAGCACGTACTAAAGTCTCACCCGAAGCAGTATGGGGGGATGCTGGAACCAAGTTTCCACACCCTGAGATGGTCGTGATGTTGTTTTATTCCCTTTATTCCTACCTTCACATAGGTCACTTCGCTCTAGGGCTTTCCAGACGAGCCCTCTATTCCGTTCTTCAATACCTCCGCGAAAGGGTACGACTGACCTTTGCACAACCCTAACCCTTGATCTAGACACTTTCACGCTCCTAAGGCAGAGTACCATGCAGGCTCCTAAACTTGTCTAAGTGTCTTACTTATCTAATTAGATACTCATAGTTAGCATTGCGTAAACAAATATTCTTATATGCGTTCGGTTATCCAACATAACCATATGCATTCACGCATTACATAAGCATTACAAAGGAAATTCATACATAAAATGATAAGATGAATTAATCAGAAAAAAGACACAGAAATTGTAGAATACTTCTCTTTATTGATATCTTCCAAGTGATTACAAACTCTATCCACCCTGCACACATAGCTGTAGGGGTCTGCACACTTAGCTGCAGACTTCCGCCCTAGGCCTCTGTACAGTCAGTTGTAGAGCCTCTACCTATGCTACAACCCGAACTTAGACTTTTTACTTCAGAGCTGTCAATCTCTTATATTGTGTGTCGCTAAAACTACTTAGAGCTTAGCTCTTTTTATACGATCCCATGGTCCTCGGACCATTGGTAGATCTCTTACAACCAAATTTAATTTACAAAACTAAGAGCAGACAATGCTTTATGACTTATAACACCTACACACTCTGCAACCACAAAATGCGGAGCCTTTACAAGTTTCTTACAAAATTTGACCAAAATATGGGCATTTAGCCCCAAAATTGTCCTTTGGGGGATCCCGTTCCCAACAGGCCCCCAATACAAACATCGTGACTCACCCTTGAGTCACTTTGTAGTTGCGAAGATCTTTGCATGAAGCCCTTCCAGCTCGACTCATATGACTGCAACTTCGGCTGTGCACTAAGCTTCCGCCTGCTTTGCGTCTTCCACTGTCTACTCGGTCACTCCTCCTGCACTGTTAGCCTGAAGCTTTTGTTGCGTTTCTTGCAGAGTCGCAAGCTTGCCTTCGATATTTCCATCACCGCTTAAGCCTTATCCAGCCAAGGCTTTAGTCTCGCCTTGAGCACTGCTTCCTTGTGCAGCGCTACGTCCCCCTGTTCCTTTAGCTGCTTGGCCTCTTGTAACTTGGCTAGTCTCTATGTTAGCACAAAGGTTTGTGCTATGCCATTAACCTCATCGTAGTGCTGTTGGAGCTCGTGCACTTTCATCTCTAACCTTTGGACATTGGGGGTCCTCCTGCAAGCTGGTCAGGACCTCAAGTGACTCTTCAAACAATTGCGTGCAGTCTGCTACTTCACTATCCACCGCTGCTACTGCTTCTGTGACAGCAGTTGCCCGCTGTTCCTTCACTTTTGGTGGAGTTGAAGGTTGGGCCCTCAACTGTAACTCTGTATTTGTAGATTTAACTCCAACTGAACTCGTGCCATCTTTGTCCGAGTGTCGCACACCCCTGTGGCTAACTTGAGGATGTGTACCTTGACTGGATCCTCCTTCGGAATGGCCAACTCTGGGACCATTTGGCAAGCCTCCTTTACGATTGAAGGGAACTGAATATCCTCTGGTAGCTCCCACACTACCAACACAATTGATAGAAAGAGCCACGTGAAGTGAAACGTCTTGCTGAGCTCTTATGCTTCGTGGCAGTTCACTAGGAACTCTCCGCGAAGGTAGTTTGACTAGTTGAATTGGACTCCTTTAGTGCACTGTGCTGCGAGGAGCATGATGATAGGCACCGAAACCTCATCGATGCGACACTTCCTCATCACCTTCCCTGCTAAGATCTGTGTGGCTACCTTCACACTAGGGTCATAGATACTAGATATAGCGTACCCACACAACTTCTTCACTAGTTTAAATTTTTCCTTCATTGATTCTGTGAGAGCCCTCTCACCACCTTTTCCGCCAATGATCATGGCCGGATTCTCTCCTATATATGGCAGTCACGTTATTTGGTGAATCAACCTATATGCGATTGGTATAAGCTCCTCCAACCACAGACACCCATCATGCATCAAGCACAATAACTGCTTGATGACCAAAACTATCACTGAGGTGTGGTTGTAGTGTGACACCTAGAGGAGGTTGAGCACCCCTGCCTTTTCTACTCCCTTGAGCCACCTCCACAGCTCCAATGTGGTCATTCCTAAATTCATATCAATGATGTGATGCATTAGCTACTTGGTCGCCAGGTGTTGGAACTTCTCGTGATCCGCCAAGTCCCAGTCTTGAAGTTTCAGTGGCGGTACTTGTGCCAAGTGGAATCCATCGAAAACAATTTTGTTTAGCAACGGAGGGGTTTGCAGGGGATTCTTGCTCTCATCGATGTCCTTTGGTATCTTGGTCTTAGGCTTGTGCGTAGGGACATACTCCGACAACTGAGTAATAGGGTCCGTACCCTGGGTGTCAACTTCCTCCACATCAACTCCCACATCCTCATCATCCATTGGGATGTCTTCAATATATTCCTCCTCTGGTTCTAAGTTTATGGCCTTGAATTTCTCCTGTGCAGTAGGCTTCGGTGGGTTTTTTCTTGGTGATGCATGCACCGGTATGACAGGATGCTTTCCCTTCTTGTCCTTCATGGTTTCCTTGGTTGGGGTTAGCTTTGGTCACGATGTCCTCGGTTATTTAGGGACCTCCGCTAATACTTCGGCCACTTCCAGAGCAGCTACTTCTGCCGCTATTTCCATTTCCTATGCCAACTCCTCTACTACTTCCTCAATATTAATAATTTATGCGGGTGCTGACATAACGATTTCTAACAGTGCTTGTGTCATCTCTGGCAAGTTTGCAAATGTGGGAGTCTCTTTGAAAGTCTTGAAGAATTCTCGGTTCATGGGTTCCTGAGAGCTCAACCACTCAATTCTCAAAATGCCAAGTGTTTTTCACTGGACAACCACTTGTAATTTATAGGGAATTTTGAATTCAAATCCGACTGTTACCCCCAAATTCAGTTCATTAATGCTTGATTGGCAGCACATTTTCAAGGATCTGAGCCATAAATTTTGTCTTAAATGCAGGCCGCCTAGGGAAAATTTTAAGAACCACCCTAAATTTATATGTATAATAAATGGGCTAATCCCCATGATACATAGGAAAAATGGGAGGAGATTTTATCAATAATTAATATGTATATATACTTTTTGGCGAATCTCTGCACCAATTATATTATCTTGTACAGTGATGGA
This sequence comes from Pinus taeda, assembly GCA_000404065.3. Lineage (NCBI taxonomy): Eukaryota > Viridiplantae > Streptophyta > Pinopsida > Pinales > Pinaceae > Pinus > Pinus taeda. The sequence goes on from APFE030640146.1 coordinate 38,815, forward strand.
GAATCTTTCACTAAATTATAAAATCTTGTAAGATCTTGGCAAATCTTTTACTGAATAATAAAACATTGTGAAGTATTGGAGAATGTTTTGTTAAAGTATGAAACCATATATGATAATAAGAAAACATATTCATTAAACTGTAATATACTAACATACAAGTTTGTAAAAAGAAACATATTTTTCTCTTCCTACAAACAATGTTCCAATTTTCAGTGGCCGTGTTTGTCAAGGTTCTTACAATACACTCTTTCATATACTTCTATTAGTTTTGATAATATTCCACAACAAAGTTGTTGTAGGTGTTGATATTGACAACGAGTTTTGTTAAGGTAGGAGAGATTAATCTTTTCTCTACAACTTTTGTCAAGCTACCACTTTTTTCAAGTTATCAAATTTCTTTCTTATTCCATAGATTCCAAATGCGAGATAAAAAAAAAAAAAACATATCAAGTTTGTTTACCCCACCATGCCAACAAGTAGCAAGCCCCAACTATATGATATAAGAAAGTATTAGGTATCCCAAGGGCTTGAAGGGGATCTAATTGAAAGAAGTGACCATTGTGAGCATCCTTCCAATCAATATATGAATATATAAATGTCGATTTATTATTATTTTAAAATATTCAATTAAATAATAAAATTTAATGATGTATCTCCCAAACTAAATTGCTTATTAGCATAATTCACTATCCTCATAGGTCTCACATTTTTTAACAGTGTTGTAACATGTTGATTAATTTTCTTTTTGGTGAACAATGTCCACCTTTTAGGAAAATATGGTGCAGTGGCTCCAACCCCTACATGGTGTAGTGGCTCCAACCCCTACAGATCATTAGGACAAACTAAGAATAGCACAGAAGATGAAAGCTTGTACAAACCAACTTATTTTTCAAACAACTAATCCAAACATTAGTAGCTAAATTTTTTCATGAAGATATCATATTGAGTATGTTTGAAAAATGGTGAGAAATCTTCTGCGAGGGTGATGCAAAAAGAATGATAAGGTTTCATTGTTTTGAATTTTTTTTGTTAAATTAGAAAAATTAAAAACCAATATTAATGGAGATATTGATATTTTTTACTAAATTTTGTGAAGTGACTAAATGTAGCTTTAACCATTCACCTTAAGATGTTTTTACAATATAATATCCTAAGTCTATTTAATATTTTCATTATTATAAAAACCAACATATATCCATCTTAACTCCACATCTACCACTCTTAGGGGGATGAAATCTATTTATCCTTCGAGCACTTGGTAGACCCAGAATTAAGATGGATCTAAGATGATAGAATTTCCCCTTTAAATAGTCCATGATCACATGAATACCATGGTATTACCATGGGTCAATACCATGGGTTATCATAAACCTGGAGCTTAAAAATTACTATTAGTAATTTATAAAATTAATAATTGATTTTTTATTTTATTTTTATTTTAACCAAGTTAAAATGTTTAACCATACATTACAATTACAACATCCATTTTTACTCTTTGATCCACCAAGCCCCGAGAGGGATCAAATATTTTTTTCACTCATTATGGCTAGTTTGCATATCACGGATATTTGATACCTCTCGGGGCTTAGTAGATCCAGAGTAAAGATGGATCTATGTTGGTTTAATTCCCCCATTTAAATAGGCTACATTCCACATGAATACCAAGGGTCAATACCATGTGCAATTTTTATTTTTATTAATACTAATATTAGGGTTAATAATGTTTTTTTGCATGGTATTAATAATAATCTAGCCCATGGTATTTGACCCATAGGTTTCACCTAAGTATAACGCATTTTTTGAGTGTTCGTAAATATAAGGTGACTTATGGAGTAAATATAAAAAAATGTTTTATTTGTTTACCATACCTCTCATTTATTTATATATTTTTATTAATTTACCATACCTCTTTTACAAATATGGTATTTGGCCCATAGGATTCACTTAAATAAAACCTCTTTTTTGAGCCTTCATAAATAGAAAGAGGGTTATAGACTAAATATAAAAAGAGGTTCATTTATTTATCATACCTCTAGTTTATTTATATTTTTATTTATTTACCATACCTTTTGAGTAAGTATAAAAAGAGGTTTTATTTATTGACCATACCTTCACTTTATTTTTATTTTTATTTATTTACCATACCTGTTGAGTAAGTATAAAAAGAGGTTTTATTTATTTACCATACCTCCACTTTATTTATATTTTTATTTGTTTACACCCTTGCATGTATATAAGGTGACTTATGGACTAAATATAACCTCTTTTATGAATATGGTATTTGGCCCATAGGATTCACTTAAATAAAACCTATTCTTGAAAATTTGGGCGAATGGAAGGTTGTCACTCCTAATTTCGAGGGATAAATTTACCTTTTTTATCCTCTCCCTTAAAATAAGGTGGGCTAACCTCCATACCTAATTTTTTTGTAAAATAAATTTGAGGCGATTTGTAAAAATGTACTATGATACAAAATATTCGCCCACTAAAAATTTAAAACCCCTTAATTTCGCTTAAGGGTGAAAATTCGCCCCTAAAATTTTCTATGCCTACTATTCAACACCTGTCAAATTTCGGCAATTCAGAGCCCAGATACCCTCGACTGAGATTTATTTGTTTATCTAGGTACCTGTTAAAGCCAATTTTGTCCTCTAATATTCTTTCTCTATCAAAATCCACAGTCATGGCACCAAAGGGAAAAGCCTAGTCTTCCAGCAGCAAATCCAAAACTGATGACAACCCTAAGTCTTCTGCTACCCTAGACCTATATCATATGCACTTAGCTGACCAATACTTTAAGATTGCTAACACCGAGTGTGAATTCTACTTATTCAAATTACATCATTGGTTAAAGCAAAATTATCTTAATCAGCAGGATGACATTAACCTTTGGGAATCATTATTGCATATGCTTATCTTTCCTCATACCCACTATTTCCCTGATCTGGTCATGTGGTTTCAACCCAGGTATAATCTGTCGCAAAGAACCATTGTGACTCAAAATGCAGATATTATGGTCTCCATTACACCAGAAACCATAAATCAGATGATGTTGATTCCTTAGAATGACTCCCTTAGCCATTTCTCTACAGTTGTTTTAGTGGACCTATATCATAAGTTAACCTTTCCTTAGAGAGCTCAAATTTTTGGGATTTTTCTCCAAGAAGACTCTCAAATTCCTAAGAAAAACCCCCCTTACCTAGATTCCATGTTCCCTGAGAAATCCAAGCAGATAATTGCCCTCGTTTATTGCCTTTTAGGGTATCCATCAAACTAGAGGGTGGATGAGCCTATCTTAGGTTTTCTATCCATTTTCTCCACTGAGCACAAGGCATCAATCATGTATAATTTTAGCCAATTTTTAGCTGATAATATGCATGAAAAGATGATGAAAAATACTACTAAAGGCATATTCAATTATGCATCTATTCTAGTCTACATGTTTCTTTTCCAGCAGGGAGACAAGTTTCCAATAAACTTACACAGGCAAGATGATCAGGGCATCAATCAAGCAGTGACAAAGTGGACCTTGTTAGTCAGAAGAAACTCAACTGAGTTTAAGTTTGCAGAATTCATTGACAATTTTGTTCATATAGTTGCAGGGCTTCTTAGCAGTCAGGATGAGCTTAGAATTAGTGTAGAGATCAAGAGGGTTTTACACTTGAGTGAGCAGACAAAGATTGGCGACCGATATTTATACCAGAATTACACAGAAATAAGAGTATATGGATGTGAGTTGGCTCCATAAAAGTTGCCATTGTATGTTCCCATGATAATTTTGTCCCTGGAATATATATAAGACATATAATAAACATGGATGAAATCCATTTTGTTTCAGGGAAAAGGAAATCACAATTCAGGATCAAAACTCAAGTAGGCCCATTTATATGCAATACTCGAGTAGCAGATGATGAAGCAGGTTCCATCCTCAAGCAATTCAACTTTCAGCCTAGTTTCACCTGGTCATATGATCCTTTCAGTATTATTTCCAATCTAAGAGTGGAGCTCAAAACCACACCTTATAATCATACCCCCAGGCCATAAATAGAGAAATTTATGAATCAAGACCAGTGGGAGGAAAATACACTTCAAGAAGCAGAAGAGAAAACTCTTTCTACAAATTCCTTCACACTCCTATACCTCAAGACAAACAGGGGAAAAGGAAAAGAGAAGAACCCTCATCTCCAGCCTGTACATAAATAAGTGCTCAAGAGTTGATTATTCAACAGAAGAAGCAGAAAGCACAACTCCCAGATGTGACCATTCAAAATGAGGAAGAGTAGTAGACTATTGTTATGAGTGATTTGCAGTTTTCTACAGGGCCAAAAGAACACCTCCCTGACATCTCATCCTCTTCAGCCTCACAAAATCCTTCATACAAGTCACATTAAACAGAATTGGCTGAACCATATGACCCCAATATCTTCAAAATTTTTTTTAAGATTAATCAGAAGAATGAAATCCTAAAGGCCAACACCTATGCTCAGTTTTGGAAGGAGACTTATACCTCCCACCATAGGTTGTTGACAACATTTGAGAGTGAAAAAGGAAGAATGCAAATGGCATTCTTACAGGCTCATGTGCCATCTCCAAAAACTTCTGCATATTATAAGAAAACCATTTTCTCATTTGATACAAAATTAATACATCCTATTGATCAAATGGATATGCATAGAAAGTCTGGCGAAACGATTTTCTCCACCATGAAAGATACTTCCATAGAGCTTTCAAAGTTAAGGACATCTCTTTCAAATGTCCAAACTCAATTGAAATTGGAGAAGATTTCTAGATTAGAAAAGGACATCAAAATTAAAAAATTGGAAGATTTGGTGATTAAGCTGGGATATGATCTGGGTGATGTCAAAGAAGTGGAGGAGATCATTAAGAGGAATTATGAAAACATTGCAGCACTTAGGAAACAACTCAAATTGCCTTCTATAGAATATCCATTGATAAAAGAGATTGAAGAAAGTGAACAACATAAGGAAGACATTATCAAACTGATAATTGAGAAAAATATATATATGAAGGAGATGGAGGAACATATTGAGAAATTCCTTAAAGAAAAAGAAGAGACTGCATAATTAATTGCAACTCTAGTGACAGCCATACCCATCACAATTGCAGATACAACAGGAGATTGAAAATCAACACCTGAAGATTTAAATAAATTTGTGCAGTATTTATCTCTTTAGAGATGGGAAAATGACAGGCTCCAACAAAATCTTAAACATGTAGAAGCTCAAAATATTAAAAATGATTCTCTTTTGGTGGAAGAGATGCAGAAATCTCAACAACTGGCCAAGAAGATTAACCAATTGGAAAATCAGTCACTAATGGCTCACACCTTGGCCTAAGCCAAGGAAAGGATCTGGGTAGATATCAATCATGCCATAACTAAGGTGTAGCCACCTATCCAGATTATATTTGAGCAAGAAGAGTTAATCAATAGATGCATAACAACTATTGAACAGGTCAGAACAACATTGGGAGAAAAGCCAATAGAGGCCACTTCCATGATCAAAATCTTGATTCAAAAACCAGGTCAGAGTTGGAATAGATTCAGATTTCAGATAGAAAAAAAACCATTCTAGAGATCAAAAAGGTGTTACAGAAGAAAAAATAAAATTGATGACCCAACTGGAGACCATATCTCAAGCTCTAGAAAATGTTTTCTAGAGATTTCACACTAAGTTCAATTTACTAAATCAAAGAGGACTATTAGGGCTAGTAGCACCAAATGAAAGGCTTATCAGCTTGGAAGATTACTATGGGAAGCTTTACAACATTGCCACAGATACATCAAAATTTTCAGGTATTAAGGGGCATGTCACAAGGAAAGAATTTATTGAACCATTAGTGTTTGATTTAACCATCAAACATGAAATCAAGCATATCTTCATCAATAAGCCCACTTTCAAGAAGTATATTGAGGTAGATGAGGTATATAAAAAGCTAATAAATATTTCTATACCAATAGATGAAAGATGGGATGAGTTATGTGATACCATTGAGTAAAAATGTTTTATCTCCAATAAACAAACAACAAGACAACATTTTGTTGGTCAAGTCATCAACAAATTCCTCAAAGATAGTGCCAACATCTCAATAGTTTAAGCAGTTCTATATTTTTGTAAATTAGTTCATATATTTCTAGAATCTTATATTATTGTATAAATAAATAGTAACTCGATGTATTAGTGGTTGAACCCTTGCATGAGTTTTTCTAAAGTAGAATTGTATTAGACTCAATTCACTTCACATTAATGAAATAATTACGGATTTGCTTCAAACAACTTATTTCTTTGTGAGTTTGTCTTAATGTTTTCACTTCATTTTTGTTATTCTACATGTATTTAAGTTTTTTGAAGATAATTGGGTAAGAGAAAATTGAATAGCAGTCTATCTTAAAACCCCATGAAGTTATATATTTTAGGGAATAGTTTATTGGACTGCTTCTCTTTATAAGATCCTCTACATTTATAAATTGTCAACCATCTTCATAAGGTTAAATATATTTTATTGGGCTGTAAACATTGTTTGCTTGCATTCTTCCATATCATTAACTAAAAATTTAGTCTGGATATTTAGGAAATCATAGTTTCTTCAATTCTGCCTTTCCATACACTATAAATCAAATGACTGTTTAGAGGTAAAGAATCATCCCTTCCATAGTGTGCAGTTCTAATAAGGTTTAAACACCTGCCTTAACCTGCTCATTACATTGGTCATCCAAAAAATGTTTAAAACAAAAAAAAATATTCTAGATGCTCTGGCATAATTAATTAACCTAGAATTATCTCAGAGGACAACATCAGATTGGCGCCATTGCCAGGGAATGAAAATTGAATTATTTTTCCCTGGGCCAACGATAAAAATTTTCCTTTAAGGTGAATAAAGGAATGGTAGTTTAAAATATTTCACCTGGCGCCTTCACAAACCCAAACTGGCTCCTTCAAGACATACTAGGTCTCATTCTAACTCTGAAATTGTATCTCCATTATCTGATCCAGAGAGACTAGTACGAGAAGCATCTTTAAGAAGGAGACTTGAGGCTTCTTCGTCTTCTTCTGTAACTTTACAACCTGAGGATATTTTAGTCTCTGATCCCTTTAGGCATGTACCATCTCCATTAGTTTTGGCTGACTTAACACTTAGGGTTTTAGAACTATTATCCAAAGGAGTTGATCTGCAACCAACTCTTTTAGTCTATTCATTGGAATCATATAAAATTCCTGAAATACTTTTAGATTCACCCAAGTCAAAAGAAGAATTGGATGTACATTTACCTGAGTTAAAACCCACCGATTTTATCTCCCCCACTCATTATATTTTTTCATCTACTTCTGCCCAACCTGAGGAATTTTTTTTATGTATATTCAAATCCTTAGTTTGAAAACAAACAATAAGTTGAAACATAAGTCCAGAAGTTAGTCATCAAAACACCTTTTAAAACTTTAAGAGATCCTCCACCTACTTTTACACCCCCATCTTCACCAACAACTTCATCATCCTCTACCACATCTTCTATTGATTCATCTTCATCTTCAAATATTGCTGCTTAAAGATCTATTGTTCAAGTTAGGTATGTTGCTTTACAACTTCCTAATATACTCAATAATTTTCCTGATGGGTATTTAAAACACCTACCAAGGTTTCATCGAGAAACTAGTTTGTCTGCTGAAGATCATTTAACTGCCTTCTTGGATTTTGCTGATAACATGAACATAGAATAGGAAGATGTATTTATGAGAATGTTTGTTCAATCACTAGAAGGGAATGTTAGAATTTGGTTTAGACAACTAAGAGTTGATTCTATCCGATCTTGGAATGAATTAACTACAATATTTAAGAATTAGTGGGGGGTTACGAAGGATCCTATTTATTTTCTCATGGAATTTGAAGAACTAAAACGAATCCATGGTGAGCCAGTGACATATTTCATTAAAAGATTCAATAAACTTTATCATAAGATGCCACCTGACTGTAAACCTCCAGTAGCAACAGCCAAGTTAGATTTTCTAAAGCATTTGAAGATGATTTTCAGTTATGCTTAGAGAAAGGACATCTCATACCCTAGAAGACATGCAAACAAATGCTATAGAAGTTGAATCCAATAGGTCAGCATCAACTAAACTCAAAGCTAAGGAAGAAAATGCTGAGAGGTAAATGAAAGCCAAGGAAGAAGGTTCTTCCTCAAAAACTAAAATGAAGATCAAAAGATAGATGAAATCAATTCATTACTTAGAATCCTTTCAAATAGAATTTCAAAAATAGAAACTCAGCCTACAACAATTCAACAAACTTCTGCTGGACCTCAAAATCAATTTAGGAGAGCTCCCCAAACCCAAATATTGCAAAGACCAAATACTGATCAACAAATTCAACCTCCATTGATGATTGATGATCATCAACTTGAAGACACTAGCCCTTTGATTACCGAGGATATAAATAATCTTGATCATTCATCTGTACAAAATTCTATTTTCTTTGTTCCTTTAAATCAGTCTTCTCAACAAGATCAAGAAGGCTCACAAGTTTCAAAGTACCAGGCCTTTTCTGAGTTTTTGATTGCAAAAATGAATAGGAGATATGATTTAAGACATAGGTCAGGGCCTGGTAGACCACCAAAAAATCCCATTGTAAATGAACCACAAATCAAGTCTACCGAATCTCAAAAAACAACAATTCAACCATTGAATCAGTCAAATGAAACAACTTCAATTGATAATTTTTTTTTAAATACTTTCAATGTTGAAAATGAATTAGAAAGCTTCAAAATACCCATTCCTTTATATGAACTTTCAAAGAATCCAGGATATAAAAATCAAGTTTCTAAATGGATCCAATCATCTAGTGTTGATGTTGAAGGAGATGTAATAAGCTTACAAGATGAAAACCTTCAGTAGTCTTTGGTCCTAGCTCAGATATGATTGATGAAAATATACCACCCTTCTATGTAACTCTAAAAGTTCATGATGTATTATTATGTAACTGCATGTTAGATTTTGGAGCCTCCATAATATGATGCTAAAGGTAATCATGGACCAACTTCAATTAGTGGTTACTCGAACTGAACATGATTTATATACTTTTGACTCCAAGAAAATACCTTGTCTTGGAATTATAAAGGATCTAATGGTCACTTTAGCTCAAATTCCCGTTAAGAGTGTAGTTTTAGACATTGTAGTCACTAATATCCCTCCTAAATTTTGCATGTTCTTATTAAGATCCTGTTGTGCCAAATTAGGAGGAAGTCTTCAAATGGACATGACCTATGCTACTATTCCTGTATATGGGGGTGAGCATCTCAGATTATACAGAGAAGTAAGATTCATGAATATTGTTTACAAATCATATCAAGAAATAAATCATCCCATTTATGCAGTAGATCAAGAATTTGGATGTTTTGAATAATCATCAAACAACTTACAAAACACTCAGCTTAACATTGAAAACATTGTAGAAAAACCAAAGACCATTAAGACTGATATTTGGAGGTTATACTTTGATGGTTCTTGCTCAAAGGAAGGAGTTGGAGCTGGTATTGTACTAGTTTCACCATACAAAGAGAATATAACTCAACTCTATAAGCTTGAATTTGATGTGACAAATTATGTAGCAGAGTATGAAGCCTTCCTGCTAAGATTGTCATTAGCCAAAAGCCTTAAAGTGTAAAATCTAAGTGTATTTAGTGAGTCGTAGTTCATTGTCAAACAATTAAGGAATATTTGTCAAACAAAACATCCTAGACTTAGATCTTATAGAAATGAGCTATGGATTCAGTGGATAATTTCTTTCAAGCATTTAACATCACTGCTATTCCAAGGGATGAAAATATCCATGCAGACTCTTTAGCTATTTCAGCTAGTTCTTTTAAAATTCCTGATCAAATGCTTGTGCAATATCAAATCAAGTTAAGTATAGACATTTAATTCCTCATAACCTTAAACATTGGAAAATATTTGATGATGATGAGCAGTTGAAATCCTTTTTGCAAGTCATTAATGAATTTCCAACCTTGCAAATTGAAGAAGAAGAACTGGATAATAATGAGTCGAATATGGAAGATCAAAGTTCACAATTTGACTCAAGAATTGTTGATCATAGTATTATTCAATTATATAACAATTTCATTCGTAAGGGATTGGTCCCTCTTGAAAATTTGTTTGACCATAATGATGTTCCTAAAACTCCATTATCAAATTCACCTGAAGAAAATATAGAAGAATGTGATATTGGAACTTTAGAAGAAATCAGAAATATTAAAGTCTCTGCATCCTTGTCAATAGAAGTGAAAGATAAGTATTTATCTCTCCTTAAATCTTATAAAGATGTTTTTTCTTGGTCTTATAGTGAGCTAAAGACATATGATACAACTCTCATCGAGCATAAAATCCCTTTAAAACTAGACGCTAAACCTTTTAAGCAAAAGTTAAGGAGAATTATTCTTGTCCTTCTTCCTACCATTGAAAAAGAACTCAAAAATCTACTTGATGCCAAGATCATAGTTCCATTGAGATATTCTGATTGGGTTGCTAATTTAATTCCAGTAAGAAAGAAAAATGGTGAAAGCAAATTATGTGTAGATTTTAGGGACTTAAATAAATAATCTCTGAAGATAATTATCCATTGCCCAAGATGGACGAATTGCTTCAAAAAGTTTTAGGTGCTAATATAATTTCTATGTTAGATGGTTTTTTTGGATATAATCAGATCATGGTGATCCCAAATGATAGAGAGAAGACAACATTCACAACTCCTTGGGGTACATTTATGTATGCATGGATGCCCTTCGGATTAACCAATGCTGGAGCTACCTTTCAAAGAGATATGGATTTAGCATTTAAGGGTAACACAAATAAATTTGTTGTTGAAATATGGCAACAAGAATATTCCAATTTAATTTGTCCTTGAATTAAATTGTGAATTAAAATCGAATTTAGTCTTACCAACTACTTGGAAATAATTAATTAATTTATTTTAAATTAATTAGTTGGAGAAATTCAAGTTAGAAGTCTTTCTAAAGTCATGCAAGAGTTATCCCTTAAATTAAGGAGATAATATTGAGTTATATTTGAGTTGTAATTAGTTAACTCAGTTTACTGAGTTAAGTCTAGTTAAATTAGTTCCAAACTATTTGAGGAACTAATAATGAGTTAATAGTCAGTTGATGCATTAATGCACTCAACTAGTGCTACTCCAGTTAATTGAAGATTCACTCATCAAAAACTCATGCATGTTTATTCTGAGAAAGACCTAGTTTAGATTAATGTTCAAGGACAGTGTACTATCAGTTGCATGTGTTTTCTCATGGAGAAAACTCATGCATGCAGTCAAGGATAAATCCTTGAGGATTTCGCAATTTTGAAAGGAGGTTTTCCACTTGGTAACTAGAAAATCATCCACAAGGAATATCACAAGGAAATAGGAGTTTGGAGGGCAGAGAGGAAGGCTGGAGCGAAGCCAAGATTGCCTGTGAGCATCTGTGAGGATTGTACTGAGAGTTGGATAGCTGTGAGAGCTAAGGCTTTGTATAATTCCTATGTATTTACACCATGTATGATAATACAATAGTGTGGGGTTTTTAGCTGAGGCTTTCCCCAAAGTATTTTCATGTGTATTGTGCCATTGATTCTTCTTCTTCTTCTGGTTATATTGTTCAGCTCGATCTTTAAGCTTCCACAAATTGATAGTTGAAGTAGGTTAGAGTATTCTGCTTTGATTTATATTGCATTATCAGGTTAACCTACCATCATATTTTCTACATGGTATCAGAGATGGATTTGTAGAAATTTTCTACATGGTATCAAAGTTGTGAATAGTATACTGAGAAGAGAATTCGAAGTTTGAAGTTCGGGGTTGCAGGTGCAAATCGAATTCATATCATACTTCAAGGTTGGCCAATGGAATTCTATGGCTTGAGACTCGAGCATGCCTTAGAAGGTAGCTCAAATTACATAGCATGGAAAGATAAATGGAGGCTATATTAGAAGACAATGGCTTGAAGGAATTCATTGATGAAGAAATCCCAAAGCCAGCTTCAACTAATGCACAAGAGTTGGCTAAGTGGAAGAAGTGTGTGGCAAAGGCGAGATGGATCATCCTTG
>APFE030640146.1:51140-90976 GCA_000404065.3 Pinus taeda
GCCTTCCAAAGAGTTGGAATAGCTACCAGGACTCTGTGAATGGAAGGGAGAAACTACTGGATTGGGAACGAATGTGGTTGGATCTTATGCAGGAGGAGATCAGGATGAGAACACGAGATGGTTCTTCATCCAAGAATGATAATGAAGAAAATATGGTCTTAGCAAGTAAGGCAAGGAAAGGGATACTCAGGATATTCCACATGGAGAAGTGAAAGCCCATGCAAACTCCTCTAGCAGGTAACTGGAGGAAGGAGGTTACTACTTCAAGAGAAGTGGTAGAGGCTACTATGTACAAATAGCTTGTGGGTTCATTGATGTACTTAGTGAACACACAACCAGATTTGTGCTATGCGGTGAACCAACTGAGTCAACTGATGGTTCAACCTACCAAGATGTTTTGGAAGGCGACAAAGCATGTATTAAGATACCTCAGAGGCACATATCTATATGGATTATGGTATAGACGGACAGATGGAGTGAAGCTACATGGCTTCAATCATGCAGATTGGGCAGGGAGTCCATCAGATCGAAAGTGCATATTAGGATGGATTTTCAACCTTGGGTCAGTGGTAGTTTCTTGGTATAGGAGGAAACAGAGGTCAGTTGCACTCAGCTCGGCAGAGGTAGAATACATGGCTGCAAGTCAGGCAGCATGTGAGGCCATCTGGATGCGGAAAATCCTAGTTGGTTTGTTTGATCAGAGGATGGATCCAATTGTAATCTATTGTGATAATCAAAGTTGTATCAAACTCTCTGAGAATCCAGTATTTCATGATAGGTACAAGCACATCGACATCCGGTATCATAATCTTAGAGACTGTGTAGCGAGGAGGATCATGTTGCTACAGTATATTACGACAGAGGAGAAAGATGCTGACATTTTGACAAAGGAATTATCAAAGTGTAAATTCGAGTTCCATAGAGACAGGATCGGGGTGGTAGATAATCCCTTTCTTGTTGAGAGGGAGTGTTGAAATATGGAAACAAGAATATTACAATTTAATTTTTCCTTGAATCAAATTGTGAATTAAAATCGAATTTAGTCTTACCAGCTACTTGGAAATAATTAAGTAATTTATTTTAAATTAATTAGTTGGAGAAATTCAAGTTAGAAGTCTTTCTGAAGTCATGCAAGAGTTATCCCTTAAATTAAGGAGATAAGATTGAGTTATATTTGAGTTGTAATTAGTTAACTCAGTTTACTGAGTTAAGTCCAGTTAAATTAGTTCCAAACTGTTTGGGGAACTAATAATGAGTTAAAAATCAATGGATGCATTAATGCACTCAACTAGTGCTACTCCAGTTAACTGAAGATTCCCTCATCAACAACTCATGCATGTCTATTCTGAGAAAGACCCAGTTGAGATTAATGTTTAAGGATAGTGTACTATTAGTTGCATGTCTTTTCTCATGAAGAACACACATGCATGCAGTCAAGGATAAATCCTTAAGGATTGTGCAGTTTTGAAAGGAGATTTTCCACTTGGTAACAGGAAAATCATCCACAAGGAACAACACAAGGAAATAGGAGCTTGGAGGGTAAAGAGGAAGGTTGGGGACAAGCCATAATTGCTTGTGAGCATCTGTGAGGATTTTGTTGAGCGCTGGCTAGTTGTGAGAGCTAAGGCTTTGTACAATTCCTATGTATTTCCACCATATATGATAATACAATAGTGTGGGGTTTTTAGCTGAGGCTTTCCCCAAAGTATTTTCATGTGTATTGTGCCATTGATTCTTCTTCTTCTAGTTATATTGTTTAGCTTGATCTTTAATCTTTCGAAAATTGATAGTAGAAGTAGGTTATAGTATTTTGATTTGATTTATATTGCACTATTGGGTTAACCTACCATCAGATTTTCTACATTTGTTGTCATTTATCTTGATGATTTGACTGTTTTTTTCTAATTATGATAAAAAACATTTAAAGCACTTGAGGAAAGTTTTTTATAGGTGTAGGAAGTTTGGGATTTCTCTTAATCCCAAAAAGTCTTTGTTTGCACTCAAAGAAGGAAAATTGCTTGGCCATAATATTTCTAAGGAAGGAGTGGTCATTGATCCTAGAAGAGTTTCAACCATCCAAGCACTTTCATTACCAAGGAATAAGAAGGAATTCAGGCTTTTCTTGGAAAAATCAAATTTTTATGAAGATTTATACCTAATTATGTTGAAATAGTTAAGGATATCACTGATATGTTGAGGTAAGATCATGAAGTTAAATGGAAAATTCCAGCAAGATATGCTTTTGACCAGATTAAAAAGTCCATTTCAAAAGCCCCAATACTGGCCAGTCCAAACTATTCTAAACCATTTAGCATCTTTTTCCTTTTCCTCTGAAACTACCTTAAATATTGTTCTTTTGCAAAAGAATGAGGATGGAGATGACCCACCTATTGCCTTTTTTAGTAAAGTTATGAGAGATTTTGAACTCAAATATGATATTATTGAAAAACATGCCTATTCCTTAGTTCAAGCACTCAAATATTTTAGAGTCTATGTCCTTCACTCTTCCATTATTGCCTATGTCCCAAATAGTGTTGTTAAAACTATGCTAACTCAACCTAATACTGATGGAAGAAGAGGAAGATGGATTACTAAGATATTGGAATTTAATCTCATCATCAAAACCACAAAGTTAGTAAAGGGTCAAGGCTTGGCCAAAATATTAGCTTAGTCAAACTGTAAAGTCTTGGGAATAAATTCTGTTTTAGAAACTTCAGCAGAGAAAGATCCACAAGAACCTTCTCAGACTTAAGCAGAGAAGAATCCACAAGAACCTTCTCAGACTTAGCAGAGAAGAATCAAGAAGAACCTTCTTAGACTTCAACAAAGAAGAACCCACAAGAACCTTCATCTTCAATCCAATCGACTCCCATTCATATTGATGAGACGCTTTTGTTATCTGAATGCTACACTGATATTGTGCATTTTCTTAGAGATTTTGAGTGTCCATATGAATTTACAAAGAATCAATGTAAAACATTGAAGTTGAAGGCCATAAAACACTGTATCATCAATGCAAATCTGTATTGGAAGGATTCACTTAACATCCTTTACTTTTCTTGACAGAAAGCGAGACAAAAGGAATTATTGATCAATTTCATTGAGGTATTTGTGGAGGGCACTATGCTTGGAGAGACACAACTTATAAGATTTTAAGAGGAGTATTTTATTGTCCCACATTAAATGCACAAGTAGGAGAAAAGGTAGAAGTTATACCCAATGCCAAATATTTGTTGGAAAGTAGAGATTAACAACACTTCCGCTAGTTCCAGTACTAGTTCAAGAACCTTTCCTACAATGGGGATTGGATTTCATTGGGGAAATTCATCTAGTATCAAGCAACAAGCATAGATGGATATTGACTGCCACCGATTATTTTACCAAATGGGTAGAGGCAATTCTAGTTAGAAATGCAACTGACATTGTAGTTTTAAATTTATTGAAGAGAATATACTATATAGGTTTGGATGCCCCCAATAGATAGTTATAGACAATGCAACAAATTTCAATAGTGTCAAGATGATTGAATTTTGTCAAAAATACCAAATTTTGTTGCATCATTCTACCCCTTACTATCCACAAGGAAATGGACTAGCAGAGTCCTCAAACAAGAGTCTAGTTAAATTCATTAAGAAAACACTGGAGGACCACAAAAGGAGCTAGGATGGCCATCTCATATATGCAGTTTGGGAAAACAGAATCTATCCAAAGAGGTCAACATGTAAATCTCCATTTCAGCTTGTTTATGGTAAGGAAGCCATATTTCCTACACATCTAGCTTTTCTTGTCATGATGTTTTTACAGGAAGCAAGTGAAGAACGTGATGATTTTTCCAAGAGGATTAACCAAATTATAGAAATAAATGAAAACATAGATGTTCATTATAAGCTTCAGAAATATCATAACAAAATGAAAAGTTTGTTTGACAAAAAGGCTAGAGAAAGGGATTTTAAAGGAGATTTAGTATTAAGATAGGATACAAGAACGGAAGATAAAGGAAAAAATGCAAAGTTTGATAATCTCTGGTTTGGACATTTTAGCATTACAGAGGTTAAAGACAATAATACTTTTATCTTGCAGAATTTTCAAGGACAATATTCATGATTTCCTGTCAATGGGAAATATTTGAAGCATTATATCCAATATTGAGATTCCTTCATTCATTAATCATTTGTACATCACCGGATTATTTTTATTTTTACATGCAATGTGTAATTGTTTTCAACAGAGACCCCATCAGCCCGAGTAGAAGGCACATGGATCTACAAGTTCTCTGCATCCTACAGGAGGAAGCAATCCCCAGTTGGAGCCGATGTTGTAAGATAAATAGTTTTGATAAGTTATATACGTATAAAAGAGGGTATAAAAAAATTAAAAAATAAAAAATAGAATAAAAGAATGGAAATATGAAAATAGCTGAAAAAAAATGAAAAGAAAACCCCATCAAAAGAAAAAAATTGCACAAGTGAGCAAGCTCAAATGCCACTTGAAATAAATTATGTTTGAATCATACAACAAAACCATGATCAAACATCTTTAAATTTATGTTTAGGATTAAAAAATAATTCAACTAGACTGTTTAATCTTGGTTGAAATTAGAAGATAGGATAAATTAGAGGAAAAAGTGACCTAAGCATTTTATCTTGGTCAATTGTATTTTTGTAATAGAATAGGGTTAGGAGTTTCTTTAGAAAATAAAAGGCATGCTTGATCAAATGCGCCTTTAGAACTATAATTATGCTTTGATAGATTTATTCTAGTTAAAAATAAACTAATCATATCATTAAACATGATTAGTGCCATGTAATAAGCTTTAACCTTGAGTTTTATTTTACGTCGGGAAATGATTTGATGTCTTTGATTTCCGCCCAAAGTGCATTATTGATGCCAGCCGCTGAACAATGGTGGGAACCAATTTGCACCCCCCATCCTATTTCACGTTAAATTCAAGGGGGGGGGGGGGGGGGGTGGGGGGTCCGAAAAAGTGGTATTGCTTTTCGCGGTTCCCATGCAACGTGGCATTCTCTTGTGAGTTCATACCCCCCTCGTCCTAAACTGCTTACCATCGCCCCTCCCCCCCTCCAAAATCCACTATCTCTCCTACGCTCCCTCCAATGGTTAATACATCATCTCCTGTGCATTTCTCTCTGCCTATTACATTTCGTCATCTGTCCATCTATTACCCGTTACTACATTGTTGTTATCATTCGCTCGTTACAAACCTATCCGTTACCATACTCCCGTTATCCATAAATACACCTAAATCCCATTTGGTAATGGTTCCATTCCAATGGCAATCGATTGAGGCCTATAAAAACACCTTGATACATATTGCGTAGCTCCCCTAGCTACCTTGATCATTGTTTTCAATTGCAGGTACTGTTCAGAGTTTCCACACTCCTACTGTTCAACACTTGTCAAATTTCGACAATTCAGAGCCCAGATACCCTCGACTGAGATTTATTTGTTTATCCAAGTACTTGTTAATTCCAATTCCGTCCTTTGATATTATTTCTCTTTCAAACTCCACAATCATGGCACCAAAGGGAAAATCCTAGTCTTCCAACAACAAATCCAAAACTGATGACAACCCTAAGAATTATGCTACCCTAGACCTATATCATATGCCCTTAGCTGACCAATACTTTAAGATTGTTGACATTGAGTGTGAATTCAACTTGTTCGAATTACATCATTGATTAAAGCAAAATTATCTTGATTAGCAGGATGGCATTAACCTTTGGGAATCATTATTACCTATGTTTATCTTTCCTCATACCCACTATTTCCCTGATCTAGTCATGTGGTGTCAAGCTAGGTATAATCTACTACAAAGAACCATTGTGGCTCAAAATGGAGACATTTTGGTCTCCATTACACCAGAAACCATAAATAAGATGATGATGATTCCTCAAAATGACTCCCTTAGCCATTTGTTTACAGTTGTTTTAATGGACCTATATCATAAGTTAACCTTTCGTCATCGAGCTCAAATTTTTGAGATTTTTCTCCCAAAAGACTCTCAACTTCCTAAGAAAAATCCCCCTTACCCAGCTTCCATGTTCCTTGAGAAATCCAAGCAGATAATTGCCCTAGTTTCTTTCCTTTTAGGGTATCCATCAAACCAGTGGGTAGGTGAGCCTATCTTAGGCTTTCTATCCATTTTCTCCATTGAGCACAAGGCAACATTCATGTATAATTTTAGCCATTTTTTGGTTGAGAATATGCATGAACAAATGATGAAAATTACTACTGAAGGCATATTCAATTATGCATCTATTCTAGTCTACATGTTTCTTTTTCAACAGGGAGACAAGTTTCCAATAAATTTACATAGGCAAGATGATGAGGGCATCAATAAAGCAGTGACATAGTGGACCTCGTTAGTCAGAAGAAACTAAACTGACTTTAAGTTTGCAGAATTCATTGACATTTTTGTTCATACAGTTGCAGGGCTTCTTAGAAGTCAGGATGAGCCTAAGATTAGTGTAGAAATCAAAAGGGTTTTACACTTGAGTGAGAAAAAAAAGACCGAAGACTGGTATTATACTAGAATTAAACAAAAATAAGAGTATATGGATGTGAGTTGGCTCCATACAAGTTGCCAAAGTATGTTCCCATGATAATTTTCTCTCTTGAATATATAAGACAGATGATAAACATGGATGAAATCCATTTTGTTTCAGGGAAAAGGAAATCATAATTCAGGATCAAAACTCAAGTAGGCCCATTTATATGCAATACTAGAATAGCAGGTGATGAAGCAGATTCTATCCTCAAGTAGTTGAACTTTTAGCCTAGTTTCACCTGGTCATATGATCCTTTCAATATTATTTCCAATCTAAGGGTGGAGCTCAAAAACACACCTTATAATCATACCCCCAGGCTAGAAATTGAGAAATTTATGAATCAAGACCAATGGAAGGAGAATACAATTCAAGAAGTAGAAGAACAGACTCTGCCTATAACTATCCTTACCACTCCTGTACCTCAAGACAAACATGGGAAAAGGCAAAGAGAAGAGCCCTAATCTCCACTCTATACAAAAATAAGTGCTCAAGAGTTTATTATTGAGCAAAATAAGAAGAGGACACAACTCCCATATGTGATTGTTCAAAATGAGGAAGAGAAATAGACTATGAGTGGTTTACAATTTTCTATAGGGTCAGAAGAACACTTCCCTGACACCCCATCCTCTTCGGCCTCACAGAATCCTTCAGACAAGTCACAGTCAACAAAATTGGCTGAACCAGATGACCCCAATATCTTCAGCAAGTTTGTGCAGATTAAGCAGAAAAATGATACCCTAAAGGCCAACACCTATGCTCAATTTTGGAAGCAAACTTCTACCTCCCAGCACAGGTTGTTGACAACATTTAACAGTGAAAAAGGAAGAATACAAATGGCATTCTTACAGGCTCAAGTTCCATCTCTAAAAACTTCTGTAGATTATAAGAAAACCATTTTCTGATTTGATACAAAATTAATACATCCTATTTATAAAATGGATATGCATAGACAGTCTACAAAAATGATTTTCCTACCATGAAAAATACTTCCATAGAGCTTTCAAAGTGAAGGAGATCTCTTTCAAATGTCCAAACTTAGTTGGAATGGGAGAAGATTTCTTCTTTATCAAAGGACGACAGAATTAAAACATTGGAAGATTTGGTGATTAAGTTGGGATATGATCCCGATGATGTCAAAGCAGTGGAGGATATCATTAAGAAGAAGAATGTAGACATTACAACACTTAGGAAACAACTAAAATTTCCTTCTACAGAAGATCAATTGACAAAAAATATTGAAAAAAGTGAACATCACAAGGAAGACATGCTCACACTGATCATTGAGCAAAATATACAGATGAAGGAGATGAAGGAACAGATTGAGAAACTCCTTAAAGAAAAAGATGAGACCGCACAATTAATTACAACTCCAGTGATGACCATACCCATCATAGTTGCAGATACAACAGGAGATTCAACATCAACACCTGAAAATTTAAACAAATTTGTTCATGATTTATCTCTTCAGAGGCAGGAAAATGATAGGCTCCATCAAAAGCTCAAACATGTAGAAGCTCAAAAGATTAAAAATGATTCTCTTATGGTGGAAGAGATGCAAAAATATCACCAAATGGCCAAGAAGATTGACGAATTGGAAAACCAATCATTAATGGATCACACCTTGGCCCAAGCCAAGGAAAGGATCTGGGTAGATATCAATCATGCCATAACTGAGGTGTGGCCATCTATCCAGATTATATTTGAGTAAGAAGAGTTAATCGATAGATGTGACACAACTATTGAACAAGTCAGAACAACACTGGAGAAAAAACTATTAGAAGCCACTTCCATGATCGAAATCTTGAATTCAAAAACTAGGTTAGAGTTGGAACATATTCAAATTGCAAATAGAACATAAACCATTCTAGAGATCAAAAAGGTGCTACAGAAAATAAATTTAAGACCAAGTCTCAAATTCTGGAAAATGCTATCCAGAGCTTTCACACTAAGTTCAATTTACTAAATCAAAGAGGACTACCAGGGCTAGTAGCACCAAATGACAAAATTATCAACTTGGAAGATTACTGTGATAAGCTTTACATCCTTGCCAAAGATACATCAAATTTTTTAGGTATTAAGGGGCATGTCATAGGGAAAGCATTTATTGAAGCATTAGAGTTTGATTTAACCATCAAACATGAAATCAATCATATATTCATCAATAAGCCCACTTTCGAGAAGTATACTGAAGTAGATGAGGTATATAGAAAGCTAATAAATCTTTCTACACCAATAGATGAAAGATGGGATGATTTATGTGATACTATTGAGTAATTTTTTTTTATCTCCAACAGATAGACAACAAGACAACATTTTGGGGGCCAAGTCATCAACAACTTCCTCAAAGATAATGCTTGCATCTCAACAATTTAAGCAGTTCTATATCTTTGTACTATTTTTTAAAATTAGTTCAGATGTTTCTAGAATCTTATATTATTTTATAAATAAACAGTAACTTGATGTATTAAGGGTTGAAACCTGGCATGAGTTTTTCGAAAGCAGAATTGTATCAGTCTGAATTCACTTCACATTAATGAATGGATTCTAGATTTGCTCCAAACAACTTGTTTCTCTGTGAGTTTGTCTTAATGTTTTCACTTCATTTTTGTTATTCTAAATGTATTTAAGTTTTGTGAAGATAATTGGGTAAGAGAAAACTGAATATTAGTCTATCTTAAAACCCCATGAAGTTATAATCAGTTTTAGGGAATAGTTTATTGGACTGTTTGTCTTTATAAGCTCCTCTACATTTATAAATTGTCAACCATCTTCATAAGGTTAAATATATTTTGTTGGGTTGTAAACATTGTTTACTTGCATGCTTCCATATTATTAACTAAAAATTCAGTGTGGATATTTAGGAAATCATAGTTTCCTCAATTCTGCCTTTCCATACACTATAAATCAAATGATTGTTTAGAGGTAAAGAATCAACCCGTCCATAGTGTGCAGTACTAATAAGGTTTAAACACCTACCTTAACCTGCTCATCACATTCGTCATCCAATTTTTTTTAAAAACAAACAACATAATTTAGATGCTCTATTATAATTAATTAACCTAGAATTATCTCAAAGGAAAACAAGATTCATACTACTCTACCATGGCATCAACTCATACTAGTTGCTGCACTACTTCCCTGGATGAGGATGCCTCAATATCTAGACTCTCGCTCATCAGAGCCATGTTTCTAGTGTATTGATATGGTGACCTCCTTTTCCTACGGTGTGATGTGGGTGCTGCCACATTCTCTCTAGCGTCATGTATCAATCTGTCAGCTTCTCTAGTGTGCTTCCTTCCATCTCTGGAAGTCTCTGAATGAGTGGGTGCTTCCACTCTCTGCTCCTTTATATGTGTTTGCTCCACATGATCCCAAGGTTCTTCCTTTGGAACTAAAAGCTCCTCATCTGCATGTAACTAAAGCTCCCTCTCAAGGGAGAATCTCATGGCCTTCTCTTCATCGAATTTCACATCTCTACGAACCAATGTCATCCTGTGAGATGGAAGGTACACTTGATAGTTGTGACGTGAATCAATGTACCCCAAAAATATGCCCAACTCAACTGTTGGCTCTACATTTTTCTTGCATCCTTGGTAACATGACAGTAATGTAGGTTTTAACCCTGTACAAAAATTATCTGCATGCGAATTCTAAAATACATAAAATAAACAATAGCGAGAGCATAACACATAAAACACATATACACAAAGATTTCCATTGGAGCCCAAAATCGGGACTACCAGCTTGTTTTTTCATTATGTTCCTTTCAATGTTGCAATACATATTGATACATGCCGAAACATCCAATACCATGGACCGAAAACCATCGCGTCCAAAACCATGTGTGAAAACCATGCACAAAACCATAGGTAGGTCCGCCCAACCTAATATAGGGTCCACCCAACCTAATAGAGGGGGGCTACCCGCCCCGCTCAAACCCCCTGTGACCCCCCACTGTGCAATGAAGAGGGGGCTTCACCCCTCCTCTAACCCCCCGGTTAATTAGGGGAGCTAGTCGTGGAAAGAATATAACACAACCCAACAAGTAAACTAATGAACCAAAGATCCTAAAGTGTGCCATATCTGGTTTCTTACCTGAAGAAACTTCTTCTGGCGTACTCATCCCGAGAATCCACAAGTGAAACAATAGGCCATGACCATGTAACATCGCCTATGCAGCTCCCACAATACTACTTTTCTTCCTTTCAACCACCCTATTCATTGTGTGTTGGGGGGTGTTATCAACTCCCATCGAATGCCTTTTGATGCAAAAAAGTTCTTGAATTCATTCAAAACATATTCTCCACCATTATCGCTTCTAAGAGCCTTCACTTTCCGGCCATTGTATTTCTCAACAAGTTCTTTAATTCACAAAATTTAGAGAACATCTGATCTTTCTTCTGCATGAATAAAATCTAGCACTTATGTGAGAAATCACACACAAATATTACATAATACCTTTGCTTGTCCATGGAGGCTGTTGAGAATGGTTCACACACATCTGAGTGAACTCTTTCAAGGATCCCTTACATTTGACTGTCTTTATCATGAAAGGTGGCTTTGGTGTACTTCCCCATTGTACATACTATGCATGTATCTCTCTGCTCTAGTGTATGCTTGGGAAGTCTCATAAAAACCTATTGCATGATCTTCAAATCTCCGTGGTGCAAGTGACCCAATATTCTATGCCACAACTCACAGATGTATCGACTCTGCACCTTCTCTGCTTTTGTGTTCAAAGAATCACAATCTTCTACATCCATTTTGTAGAGTTTCTTCACCTGAACCTTGATTCGCTTCACTTGTCCTAAGTCTATGTGATGAAGGAAAGCATTTCCTTTGCTAAATATCACATCGTAGCCATGGTCCTCCAACATAGAAACTGAAACCAAATTCTTCTTTAGATCCATAAAATACATGGCATCTTTTAATGTGAGAGGAGAACAAACTCCCTCTGAAAAGTAATGGTACCGATGCTGATTACGCTATACCTTCCATCATCTCCCATTTTGATGTGCATCTGGATGTCCTTCTCCTCCAAGTTACTAAAGAATTATTTGTTGCTGATCATATGGAATGAGGCTCCACTATCCAGATACCACACACTACCCATCACTGATGTCACCATGCAAGTAATGAGGGTGAAATCCAACTCAAATTGTGAAGCAAGAGCTTCATTTGTCGCTCCTCTTGAGTGCTTATTACCGACCTTCTTGTGTGGACACTTTGTGGCATAGTGTCCCAACTCATGAAAATGAAAACATTTAATATTCGACAAGTCCTTCTTCTTGCCTCCCTGACTGGAACCTGATTTGGAAATGGATGACTTCCCTTTCCCTTTCTTTTCCTTTCCATATAAGACACAATTCTCCTCATTATCATGCTTGGATGATGATCCATCTATGGTGTTCCGCTGAATCTCTTCTTGCACCAAGTCAGACCACAAACGCTCCCACTTTGGTAGCTTCTCCCTCCCATTTACTGAATCCTTGGAGTTGTGCTAGCTTTTGGGAAAGCCTAGAAGTGCTAGGCTAACCAAATCATCTTCAACAACTGTAACACTAACCCTTCCAATCTCATCCCAACATTGGGTGAACTTGGTCAAGTACTTTGGTATTGTGTCACCCTTCTCCATCTTGATTTTCCAGAGCTTGCCTTCAGTGCCAACTTCCTGTGGTCACTGTTGTTCTGAAATAAGTCTTTCAAGGCCTTCCACATTTCATATGAATTCTCCTTCCCATGGAGGTTAAAGACAATATGATCTCGAACTCCTTCTAGTATGATCCTTCTCGCCTTTGCAACACATTTCTTCCACTCTGCCTGATCTAGAGAATCTGTTGTTGGAGGCTTAGGAATATTAGTGTCTATGAATTCCTTCAACCCATTGTCTTCCAACACCGCCTCCATCTCGTCCTTCCAAGAAATATAGTTCGAACTACCCTCAAGGTCATATTCGAGTCTCAATCCGTAGAACAACATCCTGTTGACTCTGAATAATGATACTGCAAGTTCAATTTCACCTGCAAAAGACAAACTTGTATTCTCCTCTTCTATAGTGATTTCTACTATAATACCATGTAGAAATTCCTTGTAGATTCAAACTGCTAATTGTAATTTACTAAAAATATAGACTTGGATCTACGCTACTCATTATTGGAAAACAATTAAATGATCGCGAAATCACGAAGCATACAAGAGAAAGAATTCAATCAACATATTACACAATGGTTTCCTAGGGAAAGACACAACTAAAAACCCCTACTATCTGTATATTGCATTAGTAAGAAATTATGAGAGGATTAAAATTATTTTCTCAAGCTCGAGAAACCTCTACACTATCTCTATCTGTCTCACAACTTCCTAGACAAGCCTAGGCCAATACTTAACCAATTTCTCGCTTGCCCAAGTCCCTATTTCCTTACGCTATTTCCTTGGGAATTAGCCTCTATTAATTAGAGATATTCCTCAATATGAATTGTGCAATCCTCATAGGCCTTCCTCTGACTGCATGGACCACCTGTACAATTCAAATGATTATACAACTGATAGTACATTGTCCCTGAACTCCAATCTCAACTGGGTAACTCTTAGATCTGACATGCATGAGTTATTTATGAGTGAATCATCAGCTAACTAGTTGAACACATGAAGCAACACCCCACTATGTGACCTCCTACTAGTTCCTCCATCAGTTGGAACTAGTTTAACTGACTTTAACTCAGTTAAAATGAATTAATTAATTACAACTCAATATAAACTCAACCAGAGCTCCTATAATGTATGAGGCACTCTACATGACTCAAGTTAGACCCTCAACTCGAGTTAGCTGATCCATCTAAGTCAAATTGACTTAGTTAACTAATAAAATTTGCCATGTGATGTGGAATTACAATTTTATTCCTAATTTAATTCAAGGACAAAATTAAATTAGGATTTTCTTGTTGCATTTTCAACACTATTTGCTTGCGCAATCCCAAGAGAATTCCTCACACGCTACATGCAAACTCTGTAAACTCAACAATATAAAACAATAAATAGAACTATGCCTTTTCCCTCCACTCAACTGGGCAATTCGAATTGCATGGATGGCTAGGGATATTTTTAGTAAATTGACTAGTTAACTGAGAGATCAGTGAGTTAACAACAATTACAACTATTCAACTGAACTCATACTAACTCTATTTATGGTTAGAGCTCTGATAATTGAGTCTCACTAACTATAAATCCACTAAACAATGTAAACTATAAAATGAGAACTGTAAACTCAAATTGAGAACTCTAGCAAAAAAACCCCCAAAAAATGAAAAATTACCTGAAAACGGAGAGTGTTGATGTTGGAATAACGTTTTTTTTTTTTTTTTTTTGGGTAAAAGGCAATAAAAACCAATTTTTTCAATGGAAAAAACACCCTGAAAACGAAAAGCGTTGATGCTGGAATAACATTTTTTTTCGAGGTAAATTTTCAACATTTTTTAGCAACAATGTTAAGGATAAAATATCATGACTCTAGAAAATCTTAAAATTCCAAAGATTTTCATGTATGACATTAAAAATAAAATATCACATCTTTGAAAAGCCTGAAAATTCCAACAATTTTCAACGATGGTGTTAAAGATAAAATGCTTATAATTGTTTTCAACCATAACATTAAAGATATAATATCATGGCCCAGAAAAACCTTAAAATTTTGACAAATTTTCAACCATGGAATTAAAATCAAAGATCATGACTATAGAAAACCTTAAGTTTTCAACTTATTTCAACTATGATATTATGGAAATTATTTATGACTAAAAAAACTTTAAAAATGAATGCCTAAATGAAAGAGTCATTATACTAAGAATATTTTTTTTAAATGCTGAAAGTATAACAATTTTAAAATCTTAGCTTAAGATAACTTGACACATTGTAACAAAAATTTACAAATCAACCATCAAATTGACATAGTGTAGGCGAACTCGACTCATTGTAATGAAGACTTAAACACCAACCATGAAATTGACACATTGTGAGAGTAGACTCGATTTGTTATAATGAAAACTTTAAAAACAATTGTCAAATTGACACATAATGAAATCGGATTGCTAGTCAAGGATTGACACAGACCCTACAGAAAAAAATAAAATAAAACAAATAATTAAAAATAAAAAAAAAAATAATAAAAAATATCAATAAATAATTAAAACAATAAATAAAAATGAAAAAATATAAAAGAAACAAAATTAAAACATTAAAAAAAAACCCGCCCAAATATAAAAATAATACAACTAATAAATATGTTTAAAAAAAAAAAACACGAACGTTGACTTAAAAAACAAAATTAAAACATTGAAAAGAAAAACTAAAAAAAAAAAAACAAAAAACGTTGCCAAGAAAAAAAATATATATAAAAAAAAAGACAAAAAAATTCAAACATAAAAAAACTAAAAAACCATAAAATTAACTTATAAAAGACAAAAATTTAAACAAAAAAAATTAAAAAATATAGTGCATAAACCCAGAACAAGGTCAACTATTGGATATGTTGTTGGCTCTACTTATGCTTGGTCCACTTTCTTTTTTACATATATCACTGGATCTATTGATACCATATCTAAATAAAAAATCAAGAAAATATTAAAAAAAAAACATAATTTAGGAAAAAAATGAAAAAAAAGAAAATAAATAATACCTAATTGGATAATAAAAAAAACATTTAAAAAAATACATAATGTATTTAAAATAAAAATTAAAAAAATAAAACATTAAAAAATATTGAAAAAACATTAAATAGAAAAACCAAAAATAAAAGAAACATTTTTTTATCGTGACCCCACGAGCCTGGACAGGCCAAGCTCCTAGGCTCATGGGTAGCGGGCTAGGGGCTTGGCTTCATGCCGAGCCACGCTCCCTTGCCTAAGACCTAGTGACCACGCCCACCCAGGCCATGGTCCCCGGCCTTCGCCGTGCAGAAGTTCTTCGTTAGCAAGCCCCCGCCTTCCCAACCCATGACCCATGGCCCTAGTATGCAGGCTTTGTGGAAAACCCCCGCCCCCGTGTAGGCTTGTGGCCCCGAGCTATTTTGGGCGGCGCCCAACTTTCGTTTCCTGAAATACATATTTTTTTAATTATATCTATATGCAAAATGTGTATTTTTTTTTTAGTGTTTAAAATTATTATTTTTAGTGCCAATTATTTTATGAGTATTAAATTATTAATTAACTATATATATAAGATCCTAACTTCAAAATATTAATGTTATTATTATTTTTTTAACTTTGCAAAAAAAATTTAAAAAATCATTATAAAAAAAATATTGCAAAAACAAAACAAAAAACACATGTTTGGAAAACCCTTAAAAAACAAACATCTTAGGATGAAAAATAAGATGAGAAATAAAACAACTTGAAAAATGGTTAAATAATCAATATTTAAGAAAATATTGTGCATACTTAGGACATAAGAAAATTTGAAGTGTCAAAAATATGCATTAAAAAAATGTTGATGCTTTTCAAAATCTGCATAAAAATCACCAACATTTAAAAAAAATTGTCCACACTTAATACATTAGAAAATTTAAAGTGTTAAAAATAAGTCCTCTTAAAAAAGGGGTTGATGCTCCATCAACACTTTTCAAAATCAGCATGAAAATCACTAGCATTTAAAAAAAAATGTTCATACTTGATACATAATAAAATTTAAAGTGTGAAAAATATGCTAAAAAAAATGGTGTATTCTGAATCAACTCTTTTCAAAATCGGATGATTTTTTGCTACCTCAAAAAAATGGGTACTCGGTACACTTCTCGTTTGATAGTTTACATTGTTACTGGATTGCTAGATCTTAGCAATCAACTCATGCACAACTCTACTTCTTGCCCACAAACTTGAATTGATTAACTTAACTAATTGACATGACCATGTTACTCCTGATACATGCAACTCAAATCATCCTATTGATGTGGAAATTCGAATTTCTCTATTTGACTAAGACACAAGTCAAATTAAATATTTTCTTGCTACAATTTAATACCCCCTCTTAGCAAGAAAAGGGTTATACACAACCCCAATTATGTTCATGTGGAGGAATATACCATAACACAAATAACACTCCCTCTCACTGTTGTTGTTGCTACTACAACAACTGCAACTGAGAAGTCTTGTAGAAACCTGCATCATGATCTTCAAAGCTCTGTGGTGAAAGTGACCCAATCTTCTATGCCACAATTCACCGATGTCTCAGCTCTGCACCTTTTTTAGTTTTGTTCTCAAAGTAGCACAATCTTCTACATCCAATTTGTATAGATTCTTCACTCGAATCCCGATCCACTTCACTTGTCCTGAGGCTATGTGATGAAGGAAAGCCTTTCCTTTGTTAAATATCATATCATAGCCAGGGTCTTCCAACATAGCAACTGAAACCAAATTCTTCTTTAGACCTCGAACATACATGACATCTTTAAATGTGAGAGGAGAACCATACTCCCTCTGAAAAGTAACAATATCGATGTCGGTTGCAAAATACCTTCCATCATATCCCATTTCGATGTGCATCTAGAGGTCCTTCTCCTCCAAGTCACTGAAGATTTATTTATTGTCGATCAATGTAATGAGGCTCCATTATCCATATACCACACACTACCCATCACCGATGTCACCATGCAAGAAATGAGGGTGAAATGCAACTCGAATTGTGAAGCAAGAGCTTCACCTACCGCTCCTTCTGAGGGCTTCTTGCTGACCTTCATGTGTGGACACTTTGTGGCATAATGGCCCAACTCGTGACAGTGAAAATATTTAATCTTCGATAAGTCCTTCTTCTTGTCGCCTTGACTGGAAACTGATTTGGATTGGGATGACATCCCTTTCCTTTTCTTTGTCTTTACAACTAAGACATAATCCTCCTCATCATCATGTTTTGATGAGAATCCATCTTTGGTGTTCTGCCAAATATCTTCTTGCACCAAGTCAGACCACAAATGCTCCCACTCTAGTAGCTTCTCCCTCCCACTTACCGAATCCTGGTAGCTATGACAGCTCTTGGGAAGGCTGAGAAGTGCTAGGCTGACTAGATCATATTCAAAAACTATAACACCAATACTTCCAATCTCATCTTGACATTGAGTAAACTTGGTTAAGTACTTTGGTATTGTATCACCCTTCTCCATCTTGATTTTATTGAGCTTTTCCTTCAGTGCTAGCATCCTATGATCACTGTTGTTCTAAAGCAGGTCCGTCAAGGCCTTCCACATTGCATATGGAGTCTCCTTCCCATGGAGGTTCAAGAAAATATGATCTCGAACTCCTTCTAGTATGATCCTTCTCGCCTTTGCAACACATTTCTTCCATTCTGCTAGATCTTGAGCATATGTTGTTGGAGGCTTAGGAATATCAGTGCCTATGAATTCCCTTATCCTGTTGTCTTTCAACACTACCTCCATCCCATCCTTCTAAGCAATATAGTTCGAACTACCCTCAAGGGCATATTCAAGTCTCAATCCATAGAACGACATCCTATTGACTCTGAAGAATGATATTGCAAATTAAATTTTGCCTGAAAAAGACACATTCATATTCTCCTCTTATGTAGTGATTGCCGCTTTGATACTGTGTAGAAATTCTTTGTAGATTCAAATTGCTAATTATAATTTACTAAAACAATAGACTTGAATCTACTCTACTCATTAGTGGAAAACAATTAAACGATCGCGAAATGACGAAGCATACAAGAGAAAGAATTCAATGAATACATTAAACAATGACTTCCTCGGGAAAGCCACAACTAAAAACCCCTACTATATGTATATTGTATTAGTTAGAAAATATGAGAAAATTACAACGCTTTGCTCAAACTCGAGCAACCTCTGCATTATCTCTATCTGTCTCACAACTTCCTAGACAAGCCCAGGCTAATACTTAACCAATTTCTTGCTTTCCCAAGTGCCTATTTCCTTGGGAATTAACCCCTATTGATTAGGGAAATTCCTCAATATGAATTGCACAATCCTCATAGTCCTTCCTTTGATTGCATGCACCACTTGTACAATTTGGATGATTATACAACTGTTAGTACATTGTCCTTGTATTCCAATCTCAACTTCGTAACTCTTAGATCTGACATGCATGAGTTATTTATGAGTGAATCATTAGTTAACTTGTTGAACACATTAAGCAACAACCCATTGTTTGACCTCCTAGTAGTTCCTCTATCAGTTGGAACTAGTTTAACTGACTTTAACTCAATTAAATTGAATTAATTAATTACAACTCAAAATAAACTCAACCAGGGATCCTGTAATGTAGGAGACATTCTACATGACTCAAGTTAGACCCTCAACTCGAATTAACTTAGCCAACTAAGTCAAATTAACTTAGTTAACTAATATAAGTTGTCATGTGATGTAGAATTACAATTTTATTCCTAATTTAATTCAAGGACAAAATTAAATTAGGATCTTCTTGTTGCATTTTCAACACTATTTGCTTGTGCAATCCCAAGAGAATTCCTCACTTGCTACATGCAAACTTTGTACACTCAACAATATACAACAATAAATGCAATTATGCCTTTTCCCTCTACTCAACTAGGAAATTCGAATTGCATGCCTTACCAGGGATATTTTTAGTAAATTGACTAGTTAACTAAGAGATCAGTGAGTTGCCAACGATTACAACTACTTAACTGAACTCATACAGACTCAATTAATGATTCAAGATAAATTTACAACATTTTTTAGCAATGACGTTAAGGATAAAATATCATGACTCCAAAAAACCTTAAAATTCCAACGATTTTCATGCATGACATTAAAGATAAAATATTACATCTCTGAAAAGCCTTAAAATTCCAACAATTTTCAGCCATGGTGTTAAATATAAAATACTTATTATTCTTTTCAACCATAACATTAAAGATAAAATATCATGACTCAGAAAAACCTTAAAATTTTGACAAATTTTAAACAATGGAATTAAAACCAAAGATCATGACTACAGAAAACCTTAAGTTTTCAACATATTTCAACCATGATATAATGAAAATTATTTATGACTAAAAAAAACTTTAAAAATGAACACTTGAATGAAAGATTCATTATATTAAGAATATATGTTTTTTTAAATGCTGAAAGTATAACGATTTTAAAATCTTAGCCTAAGATAAATTGACACATT
The DNA here is from genome assembly GCA_000404065.3 of Pinus taeda. Classification (NCBI taxonomy): domain Eukaryota; kingdom Viridiplantae; phylum Streptophyta; class Pinopsida; order Pinales; family Pinaceae; genus Pinus; species Pinus taeda. The sequence goes on from APFE030640146.1 coordinate 70,861, forward strand.
GGAAAAAAAATTTAAAAATCAACCATCAAATTGACACAGTGTAGGCGAACTCGACTCATTACAATGAAAACTTGAAGACCAACCATGAAACTGACACATTGTGGGGGCAGACTCGATCCGTTATAACAAAAACTTTAAAATCAATTATCAAATTGACGCATAATGAGATTGGATTGCTAGTCGAGAATCGACATGGACCCTATAGAAAAAAATTAAAATAAAACAAAATAAATAAATAAATAATAAAAATGAAAAATACAAAAAAAACAAAAATTAAAATCCTAACCTCAAAATATTAATGCTATTAGTTTTTTTAAACTTTGCAAAAAATATTGAAAAATTTATCATAAAAAATCATTGCAAAAAAAAACAAAAAGCACATGTTTGGAAAATCCATTAAAAACAAACTTCTTAGGATGAAAAATACGATGAGAAATAAGACAACTTGAAAAATGGTTAAATAATCAACATTTAAAAAAAAAAATAGTGCATACTTAGGACATAAGAAAATTCAAAGTGTAAAAAATATGCATTGCAAAAAAATATTGATGCTTTTCAAAATCTGCATGAAAATAATCAACATTTAAAAAAAATTATCCACACTTAATACATTAGAAAATTTAAAGTGTCAAAAATAAGCCTTCTTAAAAAAAGGGCTGATGTTGTATCAACACTTTTCAAATAAGCATGAAAATCACTAACATTTAAAAAAAATTGTTCATACTTGATACATAAGAAAATTTAAAGTGTCGAAAATATGCTAAAAAAAAGGTGTATTCTGAATCAACCCTTTTTAAAATTGGATGATTTTTTGCTACTTAAAAAAAACAGAAACTCGGTACAGTTCTCGTTTGATAGTTCACATTGTTACTAGATTTCTATATCTTAACAATCAACTCATGCATAACTTTACTTCTTGCCCACAAACTTGAATTGACTGACTTAACTAAGTGACTTAGTCATGTCACCCCTGCTAACCGCAACTCAAGTCATCATGTTGATGTGTAAATTCAAATTTCTTTATTTAACTGAGGTATAAGTCAAATGAAGCACTTTCTTGCTACAATTTAACACTCCCTCTTAGCAAGAAAAGGGTTATGCACAACCTCAAACCTGCTCATTTGGATGAATGTACTGTAACACAAATAACACTCCCTCTCACTGTTGTTGTTGCTACTACAACAACTGCAACTGAGAAACATCCAGAATACTGAATCAACTGTCTCTGAGTTGCAATTGTCTCCTGAGTCTTTGACTGCTACTAGCCTCTGAACTGTTGCTCAAGATCATTAGAGAAATTTTGAGGTCTAAAATGGGCCTTCTAAGAAATATTATAAAATAATAGCGGAAATAATAAAATAAGAGTAGATTACATCATCAAATTTAAAAGGAAGAAAGAAAAAAAAATCAATTTTTTTCAACTTATCTCTTTATGGTTTTATTCAAATTTCGAGTGGGATCACTCACTGGATGCAAAATTCAATTCCTCATCCAAGGAGTACCCATGTTACATACTTTCGATAGACTCTACTACATGAAAAATCGTAAATACATGAAAAACATGATTGCATCGAAAGTATTTAACATTAGTACTCATTGCATGATGAATTGAATTCAACATCTAATGAGTGCTCTAGATCGAAATTTGAGTAAAACTATAGGGAGATAAGTTGAAAATATGAGTTAAAAAAGTATTTTTTTTTAATCTTTTTATTTGTTTACTCCAAAAATGGTGAATCACCCCCCATGGTTGACATCATAATCTTGAATCCTATTGGTTCTTATAAACTTTATCTTGGTTGTACATTTTTGTTTTGAGGCCCATTTTAGACCTCAAATTTTTCTTTAATGGTGATTGCATCTGCTGACACTGATCCTTCTACTACTGAATACTATGGGCCCCTATAGCAAGGGTAATTATCCATGAGAAGAGTATACTACAATTGTTGCTGCTCTCCTATGGACCCTACCCAAATATTTGCAAGTCTAGCACTAAGGCTCTACATCGCCCCACCTCACTCCTAGAGGTATAAATGCATGCATGGTGAAATTTACCTCTAACTCGTAGATATTTTTAACTCTAACATCAATTTGTTTTACTTTTCCAGTAGCAACGTGCTTCAAATAAGATTTTCCCTTACTGAACACCACACCATATCCTTTGTCCTCAAGTACAACTACAAAAACTAAATTTTTCTTCAGACCAGACACATACATACATTCTTTAGGTGAAGACGGGACCTTGACTCCCTCTTAAAGGTGACAGTGCTAATCCCTTTGGTACTCTACCTTCCATCATCTCCAACTCTATGTGTAATTGTAGGTCTTTGTCCTCTAGGCTGTTGAAGAACTCTTTATTTCCTGTTATATGAAATGAAGTACCAGAGTCTAGGTACCACTCACTCCCTCTTACTGTGCTTGCCGTGTAAGAAATGAGGGTGAAATGTGACTCGAATTTTGAAGTGAGGGCATCTCCTCCTACTGTTGTTGCTATAGGGTCCTTACTAGATTTCTTGTGTGGACACTTCGTTGCATAGTGTCCATACTCATGGCAATGAAAAAATTTAATTTTACTGAGGCCTTTCTTCTTGCCATGGTTCTAGCTAGATTCTGCATTGCCTTATGCCTTCTTGGCTTTGACATTATTTCCTTTTCCAACTAGAGCACAGTCTTCTTCCTCATCAGATCTGGGGGAGACTCCATCTCTAGTGTTTCTTCTAATCTCCTCCTGCACCAAGTCAGACCAAAGTCTCTTCCAATTTGGGAGTTTGTCTCTTCCATTAACTTAATCTTGATAGCTATGTCAAGAATTCAAAATACCAAGGAGTGCTAAGCTCACAAGCCCATATGGCGAAAAAATCTCTCCTACTCCTCCAAGTTCATATTTTACTTGAGTGAATCTGGACAGGTAGTGAACAATGGTTTCATTTTTTTACATTTGTTTGTTCCCGAGCTTATCTTTTAATGCCAATTTCATGGAACCATTGTTGCTTTTGAATAACTCTGTGAATGTTTTCCACATTTCATAAGCAGTTTGCTTTCCATGCAATCTAGAAATCACATGGTGTCTAACTTCCTCTAGGATAATCCTCCTGGATTTTGCAATATCATTCCTCCACTGAGCCAACTGTTGTGCATATGATGTTGCTGGTTTTGGAATATCAATTTGTGGTACTCCAATACTCCATTGTCATCCAACACAACTTCCATTTTGTATTTCCAAGCTATGAAATTTGAAGTGCCCTCCAATGCATACTCAAGCCTCAATCCATAGAAAGACATTGTTCCTATAGTGAAAAAAATTCCTGAAACACAAATTTTTATTTGAAATTTCTTTGAGAGAAGATCAGGAATCCAATTTCTATGTAGTTTTCAATAGCTTTGATACCATGTAGAAATAACTTGAAATTTGTAGCTGCAAATGATTTATGTTGAAAACAATAGACACAAATTTCTTCTAATCAATTTGCTGAAGGGAAAACATACAATAGAAACACATGCAATCATTCAATCACCACGAACACAACTTTTACTGGGGAACCTAACTAAGAAAAGACCCTCCTTTGTTTGTATTATATTATATGAGAATATATATCTATTACAATGACAAATTCAAGTCTTGAAGCTCAACTTGCACTGCAAAACTAATCTCCTTCTGAGTCTACTCTGGCCAATACTTAGCCAAAATAGGTCTCCTTCTTGCTCCTATTTCCTTACAAAATTCCTGCTGCTAAACAATAGGAAGAGCTCATATTTGGTTTCATAATCCCAAGAGAATTCCTCACCTACTACATGAAAACTCTATACACTCAACAATATACGACAATAAATACAATTATTCCTTTTCCCTCCACTCAACTAGGCAATTTGAATTACATGTATGACTAGGGATGTTTTTAGTAAATTGACTATTTATCTAAGAGATCAACAAGTTAACAACAATTACAACTACTCAATTGAACTCATACTGACTCTATTCATGACTAGAGCTCAGATAACTAAGTTTCATTAACTATAACTCCACTAGATTGCTAGATATTAGCAATCAACTCATGCACAAATATACTTCTTGCCTAGAAAATTGAATTGAGAGACTTAACTAAGTGACTTGGCCATGTCACCCCTGATAAGTGCAACTCAAGTCATCCTAGTGATGTGGAAATTCAAATTTCTCCATTTGACTAAGGCACATGTCAAATGAAGGATTTTCTTGCTATAATTTAATAAGAAAGTAGACCAGTAGCAAAGATTTAAAGTCTTAAGATTGTACATCAAGAAAAGTATTAATTGAATGCTCTTGACATAATTTAAACTATAGTAAACTAAATTTTTTATGATTTGCAAAGTCCTACCATATCTAAAAAAAAGCCTCATGGTTGTTAGAAACATAACAAAACATGTATCTAGAGACCATATCAACTAGAAGGAGAGTTTGCATGTATGGGAGGAGACAAATCAATGTCATTTTCTGGTGGAATGACATGAAGTTTTGTTAGACACTTTCTTAGAATTGAGTCTCTCTCCTCTAATTTCTACATCTACTGATGCTAACGAGAATTGTGACTCTAACCTCTATTTTTTTTCACATTTTGTAGAAGTTCATCAATGTACAACAACAATTCTCTTTGAGTATTTGAGCACTCCACTAGAACTTGTCCCAATAGAGTTTTGATATGCCAATAAAGATCAATTTTTTGTGTCTAATAGGTTTGGTGAGACCTGCTATTTCCAATTTCAGGAATCCAATTGCGAGTTTCCATCTCCACATGTTGATTTTGGATAAAACAATGATTGAAACACACATCCTCTTCCATTTATGAAATGATGTTCTAAATTTCCATCGACGATCTGAATGGAAAGTGGTATCCACTCATGGTATTTACCCATTGTATTGAATGATGTAACTCAATAAGGCACTGATTTGGATCTTGGGGGCTAAGATCCAGGAACCATGAATGTTGAGAGAGGAGGGGAGGAACGTATACATCTGCCACACATCTAATCAAAGAAACATTGAAAAATACCCACACTGAATACAATAGATAACTTTATGAATTGAGAAGAAAACCCTTACCAATTTTCCCTTTTACAAGGTGAATCCCATTATTCATAGTATTCTTGGTGCCTCATTGAGTTACATCATTCAATACTATGGGTGGATACCACTTTCCATTCAGATCAACACGGGTGGACTCATTATGTCTTACCATCGATCGTCAACCTTCCACTTGGGTTGGTGGATGTGAGGTTGGCTAACCTATCCTTGTCCCCCTTCCTCTTGAAGAAGCTCTTTGTCGTGCCATATCGAGTAAGAAGCCACACAAAAATGCCAACTATCCCACTTGAAAGAAATGAAGAAGTCACACCCCATAAAGTGCACATTGACTAGATAAAGAAAGGTCATAAATAACTGAGTACTAGTTGAATCGAGAAATCCCAAAAATTCTCCAAGCTTAACAATAAATTGAAAATCTTGTCGAGGAGAAGGTAAAGACAAGAAGGAATTTCAGACGAGACAAAGAACTGAAACTTCCAAACACCCTTGAAAATTCGAGGTGAGAAAGAGATGCCCTTGTTTAGAGATTGAGGACCAAAATTCAATAGGAGCACCAAAAGAAAGACAACCAAACACCCAGAAGCCGAGAATGGAGACACCCAACCAAAGAGGTAGTTCCCATAACTTAGAAGAAAAAAAAACTCGCTTAAGGACAAAGACCTAGGGCTAGTGGTGAGAAACACCTTAGTGCCAAATTGGACATACAAGGAAACACCCCAATGCCCAACAACACACAGTGGCCTATTGAAATCTTCTCTCAACAAGAATTGGAGACCAAATATAAAAGAGATTGCAACATAATTGATAGAGGGGGAGCCTAAACTAAATTATCAAATTCTAAAGAAAGTCTTCTAAAATGCAAATGGCTTGAAATTGAACAATAAAATGAGGCTAGGAATACCTCAACTAGGTGAAAAAGTGGCAAGAAAACATCATGCAACAAATGATTCGATTTATAAATTTTAAATGGTAGAAAAAATAAATAAAAGTAAAAATAAAAATAAATAGGTTATAAAGGATTTAAAATTATTTATTAAAAATAAGATAATAAGATAATAAATTATATTATTATAAAGCAAAATTGGTGACATGAGTTGCAGGAGTCTTCATGATTCTAAAAGAACTTCAATAATTTCTTATGCCTAGGGCCTATGCAATCTATCAAACAATTTGGTTAAAGTTTATGCTCTCTTTTTTTGGTCCATCTTTAGCAGAGATGACAAATATTAGAAAAATTTTAGTATTTGGGATTCAATGATCATATTTAAATAAATGATAGGAAAATATAAACCTAAATGATCAAAATTAAAAAGAATCATCTCTAAAATCAATCCATCCCCTAAATTTATGATAAATTGGGTATCAACGCACATTACTTTCAACATGAAACAACGATTAACAATGAGTTAACAAAGCCTTGTGATGTGTGACCCGAGGACACACAATACCCTTTTGTTCATGTGAAATCACTCTTGGTTCATGATGATTAAATGTTTCTCTAGGATTTGGAACATTCATGGTGGGATAATGGAGGGGCTAAGGAATAAACATTAATGTATTTCACATTCGTTCAACAATTCCTCTAATATTCTAGTAAGTCTCTTATTTAGCTTTAGTCAATTTATTAGTATATGTTTTCTATAAATTGGTCTCTTCCTTTTGATAGCATCTTATGTGAGAAATATGTCGAGAGATTTAAGCCTCCCCCATCATTCCTCCTAGGATTATTTCAACCTTAGCATACCCCTCAATTTAGCCTTTGTCAATTAAAAGAATCTAGAAATTTTGGGACATTTAGATTGAGGAATTTGTGGGAAGGATCTATGATTCATTTTTTGGAACCTTCACAATAATTATCTGTTAATTTGTAAGCTTGATCCTTTTGGGACATGTAAAATTATATTTTCAATATCCTTTCCATAAACTAGATTGGCCATAATTTTGATCCTTTGCATACTCTTATTGAAGTTGCTCCTAGTTGTTAATATGTTAGTTATTTTAGTGTGACTATGGATAGTAATTGGAGTTTTTGGGTCCATGTTATTTTGCAAGTGTAAGCTATTGTGAATTCAAGTATAGTTTCATGACTCTTTCTTGGCCTTGGTATTTTCAAGAATAGACTCTACGTTATAGACATGGTGACTTTTAATGTTGACATTTTTTATTTTGTGGGTGTGAGCAGGGTGTGAGCAAAGGGTTTGTTTTTCTCCATTAGTATCTTCTCCAGGTTTATTGTCTAAGTGTGTACAACATGGATAATGGATTTTTCCGAGAGCTCTATAGATTCATGTTTCATCATGAGGATATCATTCAAGCTAATCATAGTGCCTTACTTTTAATGTCCTCCAAAGATAAAAATAAAGAGTAGGATCACACCACTCAAAATACTAATACCATGAGAATTCTAGTGCATCATAAATAGAGAATATAATTTCTTGAAGCTTAGTGCAATAAGATGTGAAATATTACACTCACTCGGGACATGGACACTTTATAAATGGCATCCAATAATAGGGAAACAAAGAATTTTTCCAAACCATACTAAGGGAGGAAGAGGAAATTCATCAATTGAGAGACCCTATGAAAATTGAAGGATGAAGCTCCCCTGAACGTAATGAGGGGTAGGAAGATGAGGGAAGTGCCCTTGTTTACCATTAATATTGGATATAATTTTATGCATTTATGTGAAACACACCACATGTATCCCAACCTGAAACATCTTTTTTTAGTATGTTGGAAACTTTTTTATGTATTCACAAAAACATGTATTATTTTTCTTAAGGAAATATAAATCACCTCTATATAAATGGTTGCACGTTTCAGCTACAACCTGTTTTGAATTATACAAATTATTTTTTGGATTTAAAAATAAATAAAAAAGAAGGCACATTTTGATTATTTTATGTTTTGTCGTTTTTTTTGCTGGAATTTGGTGATACAATTTTGGGTGAAATCACTGTTTTGGGCTGTTTAAAATGCATTTTTGAATACATCAATGGATTCAACACCCTAAAAAATGAACGCGACACCCATTTTATTCATATTTCACAACTCAAACTTGTGGCTCTAACAAATCCCTATAGGGTTTTTGGAAAAATTGACTAAAAATATGCCCAAAAAATGGCCAAAACTTAGAAAAGAGAGACTGACAAAAAATATAGAAAAAAAAAAGGAGAAAGAGAAAAGAGAAAGAATTTGAATTTAGTTGTTAAAAATAAGATCAAATAATAATAAGCCCATGGGGGCAACATAATTGGAAATCATCTTGTTATGAAGTATTGTGTAAACCATGAGATTCAAAGTTCAAATCCCCTGTGGGTCAAGCCAAAAAAAAAAAAATATAAGATAATAATAAAATGCATTACTATAAATAAGAATTGGACCCAAAAAACTAAAATATTTTGAAAGGACAAAATAGGTTGGTGTGTGTATATATATAAAAGATACATGTGAAATTAAAAAAATAATAATAAATAAAATTATTACGAATAAAATAGACATTTTATGATTTAAAAGTAATTAAATGTAATTAATAATAACCTAATAAAAATAAATAAATAACATTATAGTTTTTTTTTTTTTTTGATGAAAAAACTATAATTTTATTCAACTTGAAAACCAAGGAACAAAATTATATTCTGCAGATTCTAGAAAGCATTTCATCATATAATCTTTGTAGTTGATGCACAAAAGAAACAAAATGAAATATTTTACATGATTAAGTGTGATAGAAATCACTTAATTTTCCTTTTTTTCCTCTCTTTTTTTCCACCTTTTGCCAAACTCCTTGATTTGGAGCAGTTTTTGTTATTGCTAGTTGATTGTTATTTGTCTGTGGGGGGCTCTCTTTGTTTGAATCTAAACTCTCAGATACATGAGATCTCTTTATGTTACCTGAGCCCTTTTCCATGGGAATCTCCCCTTTTTGCTACTTTGGTACCATGATCTTTGTTCATTCAATAGCCTTTTGAGTTGTAACTGCTAATATGGATTTGTCCCCTTCTTCATCATTTGATTTTCCATCAGAATGAGTCAGTGGCTCCGAATTTCGCTAATTTTCTCCATCCTCTTCTTTCTCATATTTTTAACTATCAAAAAACTGCCATCCCCTTTTCTTAGGGGCTTGCCTCCTCCTATTTTTCGATGCCCTCCTTGCTTGTGGACAAGAATTCTCTAGATGACCTGTTTGAAAGCAAGTTTGACATCATATTGTTGTATTCTCATAGTCTAACAGTTGCATCCATTGAAAATTCTCATGTTTTAAAAGGATATGGTCAAGAAGACCTTTGCTAAGGTCTATCTCTACGCAGGTCCTGGCAAACATAAAAATAACGTTTGAGGTTCTGTCCAGGTCCACTTTTTTTTTTATTTTCCCCAAAATGTTTCTAGCATCCTGCATAACCCGATGGTGTTAAAATTAAAGGGGAAGGTTTGGGAGCCTTACCCAAACAAGCATCATTGTTACCAACATGTTTTTTGCATCAAATCCATTGAACCATGGGGTGACAAAGAGCCTAGCTCTACCCCAAAAACATGGTCCATATTTTAGAACTTTTTCCATACCTTGCTTGATCTCGAATTGTACTATAAAAAACCCTTTAGAGCACAAGTAGATATCATAGCTTTTTTCCATGACAAGTACATCCACTCATATAAATCTTCTGGTTTTGGCCAAAAACCATTAAAGTGACATATCACTGCTGTGTATTGTAGATCCTCATGGAAATTTTTAACCTCTGGGGTTTTGATGTAAGTTTCTGGAACCTTGTCCATTTTCTCTACAATGTAGGGGCCTGGCGTGTTTTGAGACTGATTGATCCAGATCTTGGGGGGAGGCCTCCAATATCTAAAAGATTGAAATGGATTTTATGGGAGAGGCCCCTAAGATCTAAAAAATTGAAATGCTAGAAGAAAAAGAAGAGAAAGCCCAATAAACAAAACCACATATTTTTTTTTTTTTATTAAAACGGAGAATAACTATGAAAGCTACATTATGGTGGACAATTTGTCCTTTTACAAAATGTGACTTGTTACTTATAATATTTTCCAGTTACAATACCACTTATCAATTCCATGGGTGAATGAATACCATGGGTGGATGTCACAATACCATGGGTGAATGAATACCATGGGTGGATGTCACTTACAATACCATGGATGGATAAATACCATGGGTGGATGCCACTTACAATACCATGGGTATATTCCATGGGTGGATGAATACCATGGGTTGATGCCATTTTCTATTTGGATCATTCCTCCCTCCTTAAGAAGCAATGGTCCCCATTGCATGAAGTTCCCTCTTGCGAAGCCTTTGTTGAATATGAAGAGCCACTGAAGAAAAGGGTTTTATGTGGTTAACCCATAACCATGATGAACGAAGATCTGAGGATAGAGATACCCTGTAATGCTTGTGACCAACTGTGATACTGACAGTGTACAACCTAGAAAATGAACTTCAATGAACTATGGGTTTGTGGATGACCCATAACCGTGATGAACGAAGATCTGAGGATAGAGATACCCTGTAATGCGTGTGACCAACTGTGATACTGACAATGTGCGGCCCAGAAAATAGACTTTAATGAAGTGTGGGTTTGTGGATGATCCATAACCATGAAAAATGAAGATCTGAGGATAGATATATCATGTAATGCTTGTGACCAACTGTGATACTAACAGTGTGCGACCTAGCAAATAGACTTCGATGATAAGGATTTTGTGTGGTTGACCCATAACCATGATGTTGGTTGTTGATGAAGTAGCAAGTGCCTACATAGCCTGGGGTGGGAGGTCACGTATCAAAGAACCCAATCTGAATGCTGTTATGCTGAATCTGATGAATGTGAAGTAGGTGCCTACTAAAGTGGGGTTGGAGGACACGTCTCCGAAGGGAATCCACTCCAAATGCTGCTCCGGAATTAAAATTGACATAACTCAGTCAATATAACTTAGAATATTGATTATAACCTATTTTTGGAAACAGAAGGACCATTTTTCATCTTTCCATGTATTGGAAATCCTTATCTGGACACTCTAGAATATCAGATTCACACTGCAACTTTTCCGTTGTCACAAAAGTTCTGAAAAAATAGATGATTTTAAATCAGCGATATCTCCCACATCCAAACTCTGATTCAACTCATTTGTTTTTTTAAATTGAGAAATTTTTTGAGAGGAGCTTAGATCTACTATCACTTTTCTGAAATTATGCACCAAAATTGCAAAACAATATAGGAGAGCCGTCATCCACGAATTGTCATCAGAAACAATTTTGTAACATAACTGATTTTAAATCAGCGATATCTCCCTCATCGGATTCCGATTCGACCGATTGGTTTTTTGAATTTCTGTATTTTTTCACAAGGAATCCAGATATGTTATTTATTTTTATTTTGTAAAATTTGCACCAAAAACTTCAGATATGATCTACAAACTAGCCGCCCAAAAATATTCCTGCAAAAAAATGAAAAAAGAAAAATTCTTCCCGCTTGGCCCAAGAAAATGCTTTGTGGAGGACGTTGCACATGCCTGAAGTTTGTTGAATATTGCTGCAAAATTTGAAACTAAAATATGCATCGAACCCTCATTCCCATGGAATCATAACTTGCTCCGATACCACTGATCCAGATCTTGGGGGGAGGCCCCCAAGATCTAAAAGATTGAAATGGATTTTGGGGGAGAGGCCCCTAAGATCTAAAAAATTGAAATGCCAGAAGAAAAAGAAGAGAATGCCCAATAAACAAAACCACAAAGATTTTTTTTTATTAAAACGGAGAATAACCATGAAAGCTACATTATGGTGGACAATTTGTCCTTTTACAAAATGTGACTTGTTACTTATACTATTTTTCAGTTACAATACCACGGGTCAATTCCATGGGTGAATGAATACCATGGGTGGATGTCACAATACCATGGGAAAATACCATGGGTGAATGAATACCATGGGTGGATGTCACTTACAATACCATGGATGAAATACCATGGGTGGATGTCACTTACAATACCATGGATGAAATACCATGGGTGGATGCCACTTACAATGCCATGGGTAAATTCCATGGGTGGATGAATAACATGGGTGGATGAATACCGTGGGTTGATGCCATTTTCTATTCGGATCACTGATCTACTTGAGTAGAAATGTTCCCTTTAAGTACATCTTTGAATGATGTCGCTCCATAAGGTTTTGGGTTTCTAGAACCTCCCTGCATTCTTAGATTTAGAATTATTGTTGAAGCTTTTATCACACCATAAAATTCTAGCCAATTAAGATCTTGTAATACCTTCCCTATGCATTGCAATACTTTGAAAAACATTGGTATACCCATACACTTTTGGATCATCTGCTTCATATTTCTTACTAGATCCAAACCCCAAATCCAATGAACAAAAGTATTCCCATTAAGACTCTTGATAAATATATGAAATTATTTATCTTTTTCACCATTCATCCTTAGATTTGGTGTGGATTGGTCCATATCATGGTTTTTAGATTGCCCTTTTACCAAATCTATAAAGGGATTATGCATGATGCACTGTGTGAAAGAATATGACCTTTGTATCCTAGATCTGGCCCAGATCTGGAAATAACCATGCCTTCAAATCTCCGAGTCTTTCAAAATCAACACACTATCCATTGTTATCTTATTCCTTGAGATCTTGGCTACATATGTCAGAGTCTAGTACCAGACCCAAAAAATATGAGAGCCCCTATGCTTAGATCCATACCTCTGACAGAGAAACTAATCCTCAAAGGTAAATTGTAAACCCACAACAACGACATAAAAATCCTTGCAGGTGACACTTATCTCCAAGAAAAACTTTATGAAAACTAGATCTATGCCAAACTCCTGGCAGAGACGCAAATCACCTTGTTTGTGTACTCCTTGGATATACAAAATGGCTTGGTTTTTGACAAAGACGTAAAAGTCCTTGCAGATGACACTTCTCTCCAAAAAAACCTTCATGCAAACCAAATCCATGCTAAACTCTTAGTAGTGATGCAGATCACCTTGTTTCTGTACTCCCTGGACATTAAAAATTGCTTGGATCTTAATGACGATGACCAAAACCTCCCCACAAACAACAAACCCAGACATTGTTGTAGAGTAGGACAAAAAATCCCCAAGAAAATCAAAGTTGTATTGATCACATTTTTTTCAAATAACATTATATTTAAAATAAAAAAATAATAAAATAAATAACACTATAGTAAATAATAAAATATTTTTCCATAAAAAATATGTATTTTCCATTCAAGGAGAATTAAAAATGCATTCCACATGGTGAATGATATGCAATTGTCAATGTTTATGTTATTTCTCGTACATATCGTTAAATTGTCTATAATTCTACCCTCTATTCACATAAATTTAATACTAAAATTGGCATGTCGAGAGGACATACATTACATTTCATCAAAAACACCTATTGAGTAACCACATCAAATATTGTCAAAAAATCACATTGAAATCCACTCACAAAAAACATTAATGAATTTGAAAAATTAAATCTCAAAAAAATTAATGAAATTAAATGTCACTAAAATCTCATCTTGTCATTCATCTCCAATGATATGATTTTTCATCAATTTCAAACCATATTTAGAAAGGGTATTAGTATGAACATTGAGCTCTATATAGACAAGCTTGAAAAACACCTCCCAAAACTTCCTTTAAATATCCTTCAAATGCTTAGCCAATAGGGAGATTCCAATATTGTGGAATTGAAGCTAATCCTACATCCAATTTATAGTGAGAGTTGAATACCTAAAAATATGAATCCTAACAATTCCTTTTTTAAGTGCATATTTTATAAGGAAAAACAATCTTTGAAATCCCCAACATTGTTTATTCCTTTTCCCATATTAACCTTTGGTATGAAGAAAGGATAATTTGATAGAAATAAAATAAAAAACAAGATGCATATTTACCCTTTCCCTTGAGGCCCCTATAAAAAAAAACTCTAAGCATAAGGCCTATCCAATGAAAGTGATCCCACAACTCTTGAATCCTTTATAATCGCATTAGGTTTGAAAACTAATAACATAACTGATAACTAGACACATATTTGAAAATATGGGAATAATTTATCTTTGAAAAAAATTAGAGTTGTAGGCCAACCATATTCCCCATTAACTAAGAAGGGAACTGCCTTATAAGATTTTAACTTTCTTCTTATAAACCACTCTTGCAAATTCATATCCATGGTGTTGTCACTCGCTACTTCACAAGTTATCAGTTTCCCAAAGTGCATAAAATAATTGAAGTTTGAATCCATTTCCCAGGCCACAAGAGCTCCTAGAGTTTAATCAGCCCCTCTCCATTGCATAGTGCTCGTGGTAAGCTTTCCAACGGTATGTGGAATTCAAAAAATGGACTCCTGGATTAGGAGTTAAAGCAGATTAAAGATACCCTTAGAAAAGCTAGAAAGAAAAGAGAAAAGACCAAAGGAAAAGGCTCATCGCAAATCGCAATCGGAGCTTCCAGCAGTAGCAAAGGAGGGCAGTAAGATCAGTAATCATCTGATTTCCGATATTGCAGATCAGTTATTGGTGGGTGCAAGGCATCGCAAACCACAATCGATGGTCAAAGGCCCATGACACATAAGCATTTCAATGGTTCACGAGGCAGAGTGTCGATATCGCATATCAGCAGTGGGAAAATCCCGCAGTCCCACATCCCACACATCAACCATATTGTAATCTCGCATATCGTCCATATCACAATCTCACATATCGGCCATCATCACAGTCCTGCATATCTCAATATCAACAAATCGGCTATCGGCGGGGTCCCAGGCATAGGCTTACGATTTATCGGTGCTTCATGATATTGAACGTCGATATCACAGATCGGAAATCGAAGACGCTAAGGGGTGCACGCAAATGTAGGACCAAAATCATTGCCGAACGTTGATATCATGGGAATCACCGAAAGTTGGGCCTCGATGTTAAAGCACCGAGAGGGTCAAACAAAAATTCACAAATGACATCAGTTGAAAAACTAAGGTCAGATGGGCCTTTTCTCTCTCCTCCAGGGGGCCATGTGGCAGAGCACCATTGGTCTAGTTGAATCTACATGGTAACTGACGTCAGCATGACATGGAAATACGGAGGTAATGTGGCATTACGAAGGTACATGACAATATGGAGATGATGTGGCAGTACGAAAGGACATGTGGCATGCTGATTTGGAATTTTCAAGGGTCCTATGGGGTCATTTCTGGGTGACATGTGTCACCACTCAGGAGGTTCCTTGTGGCACTGATGACATTAACAATCTCGCAGATCAGCAATCGCACAGGTCAAAGTTTCTCCTCCGTTGAAGTCCCTTCTGCCTTGCGATTGAAATATGCGGGAACTTCCCGGATGCGATATTTTATGTGTTATATCTTATGAGGATTTCACTTTTGGACAATTGGCCAATGCTATGAAAGGAGGTAACGAGGCTTCCCCTTCTCGGCTTGCAATTGCGATATTTGGGAACTTCCTAGATGAAATATTTTATGTGTTACATCTTACAGGGATTTCATGTCTGGACTATCAGCCAACACTATGAAAGGAGGTAAAATGTCCCCTCTCCTGTGTTGCAATTCCACAGATTGATGATTGTAGGTGTCAAGGGGGTGTCATCAAAGGAAATTACTATAAACTGTTGGTGTGTGGGATTATAATTAACAAAGAAAAAGCTCCCCAGACAAGAGTCTAAAGGCCTTAGTGCCTGAGGACTAATCACCTGGTTCAAGCCCCCGGTCATATGAAGGAAATTATGAAAAGGGGCCAAAGTAAAGGTGCTAAAGTAGATCGGAAGGTCCCGCCCTGTAAATACATCTTTAAGAGGAAAGGTTTCACTATCGTAAGGCCTCGAGCACATGGTACAAAGTTTTAAAGATGGATGGGTCAGCAGCTGAAAGCATTGAATGAAGTTGTGGCACAATGGTAAACCGGTAAGGGGGGCTTAGGAAGACTTAATGGCACGACATGGTGCTCCACTCATATACACCACAAGGTACTGTTGGGAGGGGCTCCATTTATACTCTGAGACAAACACTCACAGTTGACCCACTCCCTACTTCAGAGAATGAGCTATTCAGGTAATTAAGGTGGAAGTGACAGGAAAATGCCGAACAACAGGAGAAGCACATCACATCTGAGACATGGTTTGACTAGAGGCCTTTCATAGGCACAACAAGGGGGGAACTTACTCGATCATCTTTCAGTCTTCCTCTTTCTCTACATTATTTTGTAATTCTTGTTTGTTTCCAAGAAAGGGATTAGATCCTTGGAAATCTTTTTTGGTAGCAGGAGCTATCACAGGTCGAGGTAGCTAGTACATCAGACAACTGGTCTTTGGCTGAGATATTTTGTAACTATAACCTAAGATCTCCCTCTTCTTAGAAATAGAGGGAAGCAACACTTTAAACAGGTTCCGGAATTTCTCACCCGCAAGGGTCAGGATTTCTGCGATTCCACTTTGGTTCTACTTACCTGTCCATGGGGGACTTTAGTGATATCTTGGTTGAATGTAAATGGACTGGTATGTTGGACTCATATTGGATTAATGAAACTCCCTGGTGATTCCAAGTAGATCAATGTGCAATATGTTTTCCCTTCTATAATCTCATTCCATAATATGTTTTTCCTTCTCTGAAATAGTGTAATGAGATTCTCGGTTTCTCCCTGATTCATGGATTTATCCTAGTTGCTAAATAGAGAATAGTACATGTGTATATTAGAGATTTACTTGCGTTATTCGATAGCCTCCAATACCTGTAGTAATAACAGATTTACTTGTGTTATTAGATTAACATGTAGTACCTGTATGAGCACAGAATTACTCACACTATTTGGTGATAGAGGTACCCATGTTATACTTGGTATGAAACCTCAATAAGCACTACTTTGTTTCTATCTTTCCACCTCCTCTCTATTTCATACTTTTGCTGGAACATCATTGCTTAGGATTTTTTCCTATTTACAACCCTCTGCATCGAATTCCCTCCTTCTTTTCCTCCTCTTCACTTTACTACAACCTCAACATAAAGCTGCCTATTATTGTGTGTTGGCCACCAGAACCAGACATTTCTCTTTGAGTTTGGCCTGATATACCCCTTGAGCATTTGGATCCATGTAGCGGCTTGAGTTTACCTGCATAACAGACTTTTGAACCAAGCCCTCTTTATTCTCTTTTACCTACGTGACAATTTGAGTGCAAGAGAAACCCCACTCATAATATTCCATGCACTCCTCTATTTAAGATGTCCTAGGTACTGGTCTTCAATCAACCTAGAGGCTGTCTCCAGGAGGCTTTCTATATCCCCTGAAGCACTCGTGCTGAAGGTGCTAGAAAAAGGCACAACATCTTTCTGGCACTGTTGTCGGGGAATAGCTTAGAACATTTTCCCCTGGGTACGACAAGCTTTTATATTTCTTCTATTAGGTGAGCAGGGGAATTGAGGGTTGAAGATCTCTCACCTTGGCAACTCCACTGTTTCATTTTATGGTAAACATCCTCGAAACTCCACTATCCATATATCTATTTGATCATCCTGGCTTTCAAGAAGCCTCATACTCATTCTGATGCTATAGCAGCTGAAAACTTTCCCTACCTTTGAACCTACAATCACTCATATAGGGAGGTTTTTGAGATGGCCATTCATGTATTCGTGGCCAACAAATTTGCCCCACTAGATTTTTCTTCTATCACTGGTTATCCAAATCATGTCCCTTATTTTCATGAATGGAATACCCACTTGCCTAGATTCAGTGGGAATACAGATAGAAGGCATGACTAACACCTCAAAGAATTTCATGAATGCATGGAACAACAGGGTATTTTCCTTGAATATGTACAAATGAAGTTGTTCATGTATTCTTTAGATGAGGATGCTAGAGTTTGGTACAAAACCATATCTCGTGGTAGCATATCTTCCTTAAAGAGTTTTCATATAGCATTCAATCATTATTAAAAAAGATTATATCCACTGAATACTCTATTTGAAGATTGTTGTGTATATTTTAATGATGAAGACATTCTCGAGGTTGATGACCTTGCAGAAGATGTTTTTGGAGCTCCACTCCAAGAAAACGTCTACTTACATCAAGAAGAATCACCCAATGAGCAATAAATAGAAGAAGGAAACATCTTCGAGCTGCAAATAAACCCGTAGAGGTCTAATTTGATCGAGTCTAATGTTTCTCCTTCTTATGATGTATATGACTCTAATGGAGAGTCAAGTGATGCAGAGCCACCACAATCCCAGTCATGGGAAGTTGCACAAGCAGAGGAGGCCCACTAGGAGGTAAGTAAAGAGGCTCCAGTCGACGATGCACATCTTTCGCCTAGAGAAAAATATTAAGAACCTTCCCTAATTTACAATTCATATGAGTCAGTGGAGGATGAGCTAGTCACAAAGTTTCAAAGGGAGTTGTTTACAAGTGAGTGGCGAGAAATCTCTCAACAATAAGTTTTCCAAGAAGATCCAAAAGCTAAAAAGATATGCATGGTCTATCACTGCCTGTGGCCAAAAGAATCTTGCTAGGAATTCTCCATTCTATGACTCTTATAGTTCAGATAGTGAGGAATCTATCGTAGATTTCCAAGAGGGCTGGCCCATTGAAAAATGGGTAGTAAAAGATCATAAACAAGTTTTTCTTGTAAAATCTAAAGTTGAGAAGCTAAAAGGTATTTGGGGTTGCCCTGACCAAGAGGACAATGGTCAACAAATTGTTTGTGAAAAAGAGGTAGCTGCAAATTTTCCTGGTCAATTCCATGACCCTAAAGCTGAGTACATGGACATATTCTTAAGCCAACAACGAAGGTTGTTTAAGCAGCATGTATCAAGTTCTTTGCTTGAAGACTTTTCATGGTGCTTGCTTGTTTTAATTTTTACTTTTTAGCAACATGAAGGCACTATGTGTTTCCGGGAAAACTAGTGTCTATTTGATCTGCTAGTCCCACTAAGATTGGTAGCTATCTTAGAAACAAAAAAATTTGAAGTAACTTGTGTTTTCCTTTATGGATGATAGATAAGAGAGAAGAAGAGAGTACCAACCTTAATCTTTTGCTTGGCTCCTTGCTTGTTTCCTCTCTCCTTTGATAGAGCTTGCCACTCCTTTCTCACTTGTCCCGCTTCAAAGAACACCTGTAGAGGCAAAGCAACAAAACACCATCAAAGCATAGAGATCTATGATACCATAAAAAATGTAGAATCAGAAGAACATTAACCATACAATTGCATACACAAATACAAGATTCATAAATACACAAGTATATGGAAGAAAACTCAAATAAATTTATTGATAGTAGAAGTAGAAGAGAGGATTACAACCTAGTTGTCTAATCCAACATCATCCTCCCAACATGAAATCCCTCTTCACCTCATGAAAAGCAAGATTGCCCAACAATATAATGTCTCACAGAGAAACCAACAACACTTCCTTACAAATTACAAAATTCTAGCCCCTGGATCTCTAGGATGAGGGATCCATATATAGATATTTGCAGGGGGGTGAGTCAGCGTATGGGTTTTTTATTAGTGTCATTTCACTGATAGTTCTTGGTTCCACTTGGAGATTTCATGATCTCTTACTCATCCCTGGGCAAATTCAGAGAGGCAAGTTTCATATGAGAAGTTTCTAGAAGATTCTTTGGGTTTCCACTTAGCAAACCGTCTCTGCCATTTGTCTACTCTCGTCCATCGCACCCTACAGAAGGTCTTTTCAGTATGCATCGCACCCCCCATGTGTAATAGGTGAGATGCATCATACCTTGACCAAGGAGAAGTCTTTATGGGTCAATTTTGACCAGTTCTAAGTAGTTTTTCAGGTGGAACTTCTGGGAAATGATGTAATCAGTTGACCTTGATCCTTTAGGGTATGAAACAACACTTTTAGGGGTTAAAGAGCCCTTGGTTTATCAACATATGTGATTGGGGTTGAAATGCCCAAATATGTCTATAATAGTTGCCCCCTAAAGCATGAGGTCGTAAATCTTCTGATGTTGGGTGAAATGCTTTATCATGAGGATCCAAGGTTTTTCGAACTGGAAGGTG
>APFE030640146.1:96323-112083 GCA_000404065.3 Pinus taeda
CTCTCCTTTGATAGAGCTTGCCACTCCTTTCTCACTTGTCCCACTTCAAAGAACACCTGTAGAGGCAAAGCAACAAAATACCATCAAAGCATAGAGATCTATGATACCATAAACAATGTAGAATCATAAGTACATTAACCATACAATTGCACACACAAATACAAGATTCAGAAATAAGCAAGTATATGGAGGAAAACTCAAATAACTTTATCGATAGTAGAAGTAGAAGAGAGGATTACAAACCAGTTGTCTGATCCAACATCATGAAAGCCCTCTTCACCTCATGAAAAGCGAGATCACCCAACAATACAATGTCTCACAGAGAAACCAACAACACTTCCTTACAAATTACAAAATTCTAGTCCCTGGATCTCTAGGATGAGGGATCCATATATAGATATTTGCAGGGGGGTGAGTTAGCTTCTGGGTTTTTTATTAATGTCATTTCACTGATAGTTCTTGGTTCCACTTGGAGATTTCATGATCTCTTACTCATCCCTGGGCGAATTCAGAGAGGCAAGTGTCATATGAGAAGTTTCTAGAAGATTCTTTGGGTTACTTAGAAAACTGTCTCTGCCATTTGTCTACTCTTGCCCATCGCACCCTACAGAAGGCCTTTTCAGTATGCATCACACCTCCCGTGTGTAATAGGTGAGATGCATCGCACCTTGACCAAGGAGCAGCCTGTATGGGTCAGTTTTGACTAGTTCTGAGTAGTTTTTTAGGTGAAACTTCTGGGAAATTATGTAATCAGTTGACCTTGATCCTTTAGGGTATGAAACAACACTTTTAGGGGTTAAAATAGCCCTTGGTTTATCGACATATGTGAGTGGGGTTGAAGTGCCCAAATATGTCTATAACACTATGTCCAACACCCAAATGCTGGCCTGGCTCCATTGGAGGGCTAAACTCACTTAGGTGAATTGAGCCCTATGCATAGTTAGGAATGTATATAAATAAGCTCACTCAATGAGCATTTAATTTCTAGTGGTTAGAGTTTTTATTTATGTATTTTAGTTTAAGGAGCAAGTGACTCCCTGCAAATAAAATTTCATGGAGGTTTTATGAAAGTTCATATATTTATGGCTCCATGCCCAATCGTGAAGGATACTATTTTACATGTTCTCAGCACCTTGCCCACAAGGCACTCTCCCCAGTAGGAGCCAATGTTGTCACTCCTGCTTCACAAGTTATCATTTGCCCAAAGTGCAGAAAACAAGTGAAGTTTGAAGCCATTTCCTAGGCTACAGAAGTTCCCAGATTTTAATCAGTCCCTTTCCATTGCATAGTTCTTGTGATAAGCTTTCCAATGATATGTGGAAGTCCAAAAATGGAGTCCTGGGTCAGAAGTTAAAGCAGATTAAAGATACCCTTTGAAAAGCTAGAAAACAAAGAGAAAAGACCAAAGGAAAAGGCTCATCACAAATCGTAATCGGAGCTTCCAGCAGCAGCAAAGGAATGTAGTAAGATTAGTGATCAAATGATTGCCAATATCGTAGATCGACTATCGGCAGGTCCAAGGCATCACAAATCACAATCAGTGGTCGAAAGCCCACGTCACATAAGCATTTCTACAGTTCACGAGGCAGAGTGCTGATATTGCATATCGGCGGTGGGAAAATACTGCAGTCCTGCATCCCGCACATGGCCATATCGCAATCCCGCATATCGGCCATATCACAATCCTGCACATTGGCCATAATTGTAGTCCCGCATATCGCAATATCAACAAATCGGCTATCTGTTGGAAATAATACTGAGAGGGGGGTGAATCAGTATTATCAAATCAATAATTTTATTTCCCAAACATATTTATATACGCTACTTCAGTGAAGTGAACTAGCATGTACACGCAACTGTGATTAGAGAAACCAGCGTATATCCAAATAACTTGCGATTTAGACAATTTATCATGTGTTGATCTTAAACCAGTACATCAGTAACTTATTAGACATTGCAGTAAAAGTAGAATAAATCAACACACATAAGCAACACACATGAACACCAAGATTTAAGGTGGAAACCCAATGTGGGTGAAAACCACTTGCTGTTGTCGTCTTTGTCTTCTTTTAATAATAAGAAAATATGTTTACGATCTTGTACTAGTGCAGACTCATACCAGTACACAGGCACCCACCTGCAAAAGGCTACAACCTTCTCTTGTTTTCCAGCTTCTACTGGAAAGGGAGCTGCAACCCCCTAGCTCTTGTACAAGCCAATTTGTTTACTAGTATGTAGGCACCGACCTACAGAAGGCTACGACCTTCTTTCTTCCTCCAGGGACCACGTTTCATGAATTTTCAGACTGGATACTCCTGGATCACAACACCACAATCTAAAGGCCATGTTTCATCCAATTTTCATATTGGACCCATCAAAAACTTTTAAACTTAAACTGCATCAACCAACATTCAGTTAATATGAACAATCAGATCACTGACACCAGGACACTGTGATGAACTTAGAAACCTACATCATCATTCAGAACCAATTGTAACCTCAAAAACCATGCATCAGAGTGTATACGCTACTTGGCTGAACCAAAACTGCGTGTATACGCTACTTCCGTTAATCAAACCTGCATATACCTTCAAAACTACTGCAAACATAAACTTTTGAATCAAGTTTGTACCAAGTAGAAATATATTGAATATCTACTGTCAACTTACAGAGCTTTACACATGCAGTGATAGAGATCACTTCTTCTCACTTATACAATCAATCAATCAAATACCGGCCTCCTTATGCATTCAGTTTTACATTCAGATCTAAGAAGACTTCATTGGCAGACAACAGTAAAACAACAAAATTTGATCAGATAGATCAGTCAGAACTAAAAAAGAAGTTTTTCTTTTGTACACACTATTTTGAAGAGTATAACCTATGTGTACATGCACCTTTGAAGTGACAAACCAGCATACATATCTGCAAATATCAGCTCATAACTTTGTTGCACTTCTGAACTTCAGACAAACCCAGATCAAGACATTTAAAGAATAAAACAGGTGTACACAGTCAGATCTAGCCCAATTAGATCATCCAATAATAAGTCACTTCAGGGCTCATGATCCTGATCTAACACTGAATTCAAGGTGAACAAAGTATTTTAGATCAAATCACAAACATAGCCCCTGCAACATAAAATATACTTCAGATAGAAGTATTCCTTAGAAACCCATACACTTGCACACTTGGCCTTATGATCTTCTCCTCCTTATATAGCTTTAGCCCCTTTGTCAATACCTTGGACCAAAACCACTTAGAACCAATACCTTGGACCAAATACCTAGGGTCAATACCACAGACCAAATACCTAGGTTCAATACCATGGACCAAATACCTAGGTTCAATACCACGGACCAAATACCTCAAACCAAAACCTAGGTTTTCCAATCATGTACATGCTTTTCTTTCTGTGGGAGTGCATGTATATGTATACACTCTTTTTGTTATGTGGAACAGCGTGTATATGTTGTTTTGACTAAGTGGACCAGCGTGTATCAGCATTTTCTTTTACCTTCTTTATTATGATCAATAGACCTTAGTTCCATCTTCCTGTTCTTTTGTACCATTGCCTTGTAACCTCTGAATATACCTGTTATACTGTCAGTTTCCTTTTGCCAAAACTGAATTGACCTGTGAGTGAGTTTCCATCAAGGACAACACTTGTATCATAATGCCAACAATCTCCCCCTTTGGACTTGATGGCAACCATGATGGTGTTGATTTCTGCAAGCTGTAGAAACTGTTAGAGATAACAAGCAACACCAAAATTCTCTCCCCCTTTGACATCAAGGGCAAAGGGAAAACCAGGATACTCTTCATATCTGAATAGCTAAATATTATCATGCTCCCCCTAGGCACATTCTGAATTCTCTGATTAAACTTCCTCTTTGTGCATGTTCTGATATCATTGTACATGTTGTGATGCACTAACCATCCATGCTCCCCTTGAGCACATGAAAAGTCTGCAAAAATATTTTCCAAAAGAATAACATGACTCTATAACTCAATTATGTGAGTTTGACCTTCCTATCACCAATGACTCATACATACATAAATCTCCCAATCAAATGGGGATATACCAATTGTTTATACATGACAGAAATACAATACATATTACATCATCTATCCCATGCAAAGTGGGGATACATATTACATCATTTGTCCAATACGACTCATTCAAATGTATGAGAAGTGGTATCACACCCTAGAATTTTACATGACTTAAGCAACAAATGGTATAAATATTTGAAGCCATAGCTGGACTCAACAACCATAATGCCAACAATGCATAATGCATGTGAAGGCTAATACTCCCCTTGAACTTATGCTACCTATGCATTGTTAACAAGTCATTAATCAAGGCATATTTGTCAGTCAAATAAAAATTAATGAACAAAGCTTATCATTAGGCTGTAATCATCAACATCAGATAGAGCACCCATATTAGAGTCTGACCCACTGTTTTTCATGTCAGAAAAACATATACGCTTCTTCAGCCATAGAAACCCATGTGTATACGCGACTATACTTCCTGAAACCCACATACAATAACCTTCTTCTGAAAACTAGATTTAATAGCAGGATGATGCAACAACTACTCCCAGCTTTTGTCTGAGATATTCAAATGTTTCTCTGGGTAGTGGTTTAGTGAATATATCAGTAACCTGTTCTTTGGAGGGAACATACTCCAATTTTACCTTTTGTTCAAGCACTTGTTCTCGTAGAAAATGGTACTTGATGGGTATGTGCTTGGTCTTGGAGTGCATGACTAGATTTTTTGAAATACTGATGGCACTTGTATTATCACATAGAATGGAGATGGGTGGACTATATGTGATCTGAATGTCTTGTAAAGTTTGCATCATCCAAAGTAGTTGTGTGCAGCAAGATGAAATAGCCACATATTTTGCTTCAGCTGTAGATAAAGCAATCAAACATTATTTCTTGCTAAACCAAGATACTAACCGGGAACCCACATAGAATGCACCACCAGAAGTGCTCTTTCGATCATCAACACTTCCTGCCCAATCAACATCTATATATGCATGAAGAGTAAGGTCTGTATCTTTAGGATACCATAGTCCAAAGTCCTGAGTTCCTTGAAGATATTGGAAAATTATTTTGACTACCTAAAGATGTGATTCCTTTGGATTTGCTTGGAAACTTCAAACAATTCCTACTGCATGCATGATGTCAGGTCTGGTACATGTTAGATAAAGCAGACTTCCAATCATAGATCTTTAAGTTTGTTGGTTTACCGCTGGTGATTCATCATTAGAGTTAAGACTACATCCTATTACCCTTGGAGTACATACTGGTTTAGAATATTCCCTTCCGTACTTTTTCAAGATCTGCTTGAGATATTTGGTTTGTGAGATAAAGATACCTTTTTTTTTGCTGAACTTGTAGACTAAGAAAATAAGTAAGTTCACCAAGTAATGACATTTCAAATTCTTGCTGCATTACTGGAGTAAAATTCTGACTCATGGACTCTTCATTGCTACCAAAAATGATATCATCAACATAAACAACAATAATTAGCAAGTTATCATTTTCAATCTTCATGTATAAATTTCTATCTATAGAAATTTTTACATAGCCTTATTGTTGTAGATATTTGTCAAGGAAGTAAGACCAAGCCCTTGGAGCCTATTTGAGACCATATAGAGCCTTTTTGAGTCTGCATACAATTTTTGCATCATTTCCAAGAATGAATCCTTCTGGCTGTTCAATATAAACTTCTTCTTCTAAGTCTCCATTAAGAAAGGCTGATTTTACATCCATTTGATATACTTTGAATTTTCAAAAACTGGAAAGAGCAAGAAACATCCTTATGGCTTCAAGTCTGGCAACAGGTGCAAAAGTTTCTTCAAAATATATACCTTATTGTTGGGCATACCCTTTGCAAACAAGTCTTGCCTTGTTTCAAATAACTTCTCCATTTTCGTTTAGTTTATTCTTAAATATCCATTTTGTTCCTATAATATTTTTATCATGAGGTCTAGCAACTAACTCCCAAGTATCATTCTTTTCAATTTGATCTAATTCTTCATCCATAGCCTTGACCCAACATTCATCTTTGTGGGCTTCATCTACATTCTGAGGTTCTGTGGAGGATAGTAATGCTAGATAACTTGAGGTTCTTGTAAGAGTTCTTCTTGTCTATACTCCAGATCCCTTTTCTCCTAGAATTTGAGATTCCGGATGATTCTTCTGAACATACATGGATGGAGTCTTTTCCCTATTTGTTGTATCTTCTTCTGGTGCTTCATTAGTTTCTTCTTCAATATCATTTTGATTTGATGCGGGAAATCAATCCCCATCTTCCTCATTGTCATATTCCTCTGTTGATTTCATCTATTCTGGATTTCTACATGCTTCATCAACTACAACATCAATGCTTTCAACAATTTTCCGAAGTCTTTTATTATAACATTTATATCCTTTACTTCTGGAAAAATAACCAAGAAGAATACCTTCGTCTACTCTGGGTTCAAACTTACCAAGTTTTTCTTTTTTTAGACAAAGGTCGGGTGCTATGCATTGATCTGAAAAAAGAGGAGGCTAAAGCCTTACATAAGATACTTCAGGAGTATTTTGTGGCCAAGGAATTACAAAAAGGAATTTTTCCTTGGTTCTTACATTAACTGGACTGTTCCTATTGCTACTTATGCTGCTATAGATTTTGACATACTGTTGTCCCCAAAATTTACATTTACAAAACATGACTAGTCAATCTCGATGTGGCTTATCTTTCTTGTGGTTGATCCCTCTTGATCTTGGTCAGCTTCGTTTGGGTGGGCGCTGGAGGAGGAAGTAGCACCTTTCTTTTCCATCATATGCTTGAGAGTTTCAAGCCTCTCTTCAGCATGGGCGCATTTGTTGTGTAAAGCGTTGAATTGTTCATGGAGGGAGTGGACCCTGTGCAGAAAGAGGTTCATCTCTGCTCTGTACTTATCGTGGAGGATTTTGACTTGCTCTTCCAGCCGGTTCTCCAAGCTACGAATTTGGTCCTCCATCCGATTCTCCATGCTGCGAACAGGGTCCTCCAAGGCTCTCTGTTGAGCTCGGACTTCATTAAACTCCATGTTCAGATCACGGCAATGAAAACAATCCTCTGGGCGATCCATTGAGTCCTTTGTCTGAATAGTGGCGCTGTTCCTTGGCTTTTGCCTTTGATGCTGTCGGTTCACTTTGCTGTTAGTAGGGATTCTTCTTAGTCTCTCGGGAGTATGAGCTCTGAGGAGAAAGCGCTTTGAATGCCTGAGACTGTCGCAAATATCGCTTGGGGGAAATCGGTTGAGCTCAGCAGAGCTCCAAATTTTGGACAAAGTGGAAACAGAACCTCTAACACGCCCAACAACCTTCCTTCTATCTGACTTACAAGGATGGGTTGCAAAATGGGTTCCTCTCTCAATATAACCACAGAGAATTTCGACTGTGGGTTGTAGCTTTTGCGCTAAAGGGGTATTTAAAGAGTTTCTGCGGATATGAAGGTGGGAGAGGAATCTGCACTTCCCGATGCTCCACTGACTATTTCTGCTCATATCTTGACTGAGATCGATTTTTCTGTGGCAAGGGCGATTTTCTGGCCTATAGATCTTGATTCCCCTGCGTTGAAGTGAGCTTTTGAGCCGTCTATTGATACAATTTTTTTCATTCTGGTCTGTTCTGACCTCTGATCTGGTGATTTGGTTGCTGTGGCAGATTCTATTGGGTGGAGTGCCCCGTCTGCTGATTAGATGTGCGTCCTTCATGGCAGCGATTGGATGGATAAGTGATCATTACAGCTGAGTTGGCCTTTGGGTCGATTACAGGCTTTGTTGGCATGATGGTCAGCCTTTTTATTGAGTCCCCTTAGGATGTGAAAATAGTGGGCTTCCTCCAGCATGCTGTGCAGGACTTGATTTCTATTGTTGATTTGTTGCAGAAGTATGTTTGGTGAGGATCGCTTATGCTCCATGAGCCGGATGATAATTGCAGAGTCACAAAAAACGTTCACTTTCTTAATGCCCAGATTGATCACTTGATTGAGTCCTTGGAATAAGGCTAGGCCTTCAGCCCGATTGTTGGAGAGATCACCTAATCCCCATTCAAAATGCAAGATAGTCTCACCATTTGCATTGCAAATGATGCCTCCAGCGCCTGCAAGACCAGGGTTAGATTTTGAGGCACCATCGAAGAAGAGGCAGTATTTGTTGCATTTGCTCAACCAAAGAGCAAATTCTTCCTCCTTAGGCCTCAGCTTCCAAGCTGTAGTTGACTCCTTTAGGCTCGAATTATCCTTTTCTTGATCTTGGGCGCTGATGATACTACCATAATTGATCAAATTTCTTTCTTCTGCACTGAAGTTGCTAAGATTGACTTTATTGTGGGTACGAGTTGTCACAGCCTCTACAGCTAAGCTGATGGTTTTATGACACATAAATCTGGAGTTGTGCCCTTTGTCTTGGAATACTTTCTTGTTTCTAGCTAACCATATGCTCCAAAGAAGAGTTGATGGTAAGGTATTCCATATCCTCTGGGATAATTTGCTCTTCTTGCTCTTCCATGGGCAAAGTTTCTTCCAGTGTTGGACTGTCTCTGCTATGGATGGCTTAGGATTCCATTCTACTCCCCCAACAAAAGCTATTTCTTTCCAACATTTTGCAGCAACTTGGCATTCCATAAACAAGTGCTGTATTGTCTCTTCAGCTTGAAGACAGATTGGGCACCTAGAGGGGCCTAGAATGCCCCTTTTTTTGAGGTTCTCAGCTGTTAAAATCTTACCTTTCAGAAGAAGCCAGCAGAAGAATTTTATTTTAGGGGGGGCTTCCGCTTTCCAAACCAATCTCCAATGAGTCCAAATGTCTTGTGGGAAGGCACTTGCACATAAATAGTGGTACCCTGCTTTGGCTGTGTATTCAGTTCCAGTGGGGTCCCATCGAAAACTATCTTCGCCTCCTTTATGAGTAGGAGCCTTACTGTGCAGTTGATCTTTTAGAGCGATGAAGCTTGTTTCCAAATCCCTTGGGTAGTCCGGCAAGGTCCAACCAATCCAAGCTTGGGAGGAACTTCCCCACTTAGTGATTTGGGCTAAACTCCATATTCCTCTATTGTTTAACCAGCTTATGGCTGGAATTGCTTCTGCTTTGGATCCTATAGGGCTCTGGCCTAGGATTCTGTCTTTAGAAATGTTGATGCTACTTCCTTCTCCAGGAACTTTGGAGATATGCTGGGCCATGAGTGGGATAATTTTCTTGCATAATTTCCAAATGTTGGAGCTGTCTCTGTTGGGTATATTATCTTCCAGAAGCTTGTGCCTAGAACTGCTGAGATACTTGGCTTCTAAGACTGATTTCCACCAGGCAGTATCCCCAGTGATTAATCTCCAAATAATTTTAGCCCCGAGAGCTAAATTCAAAAGATTTGGAGACCTTATTCCCAGGCCTCCTTTTTCTTGGGGCTGGATGACATTTTTCCAGCCAACCAAGTTGAACTTTCTCTTCTCCGATTTCCCTCCTTGCCAGAGGAAATAGCGAAGGGCCTTCTCCAGTTTATGATGGAAATTCATAGGAGCTTGTAACAGTGAAAAGCGGTAGATAGGGAGAGAAATCAAACCTGATTTGAGAAGAACGAGACGTCCTGCTGGGTTCAGCCACATGGTTCCCCATTGTTGGATTTTCCTTTTGATTTTGTCGAGGATTTCGTTCCAAGTTTCAGTCTTCAGGGGACCCAAACTCACCGGCATCCCTAGATAGGTGAAATGACTCCAATCTAGCTTGTAAGAGACCTCTAAAATATTTGCAATGCTTTGAATGGTGTGAGCTGTTGCATTCCATCCGTAGATACAGCTTTTGACTTGGTTGATTCTTCCTCCGGAGTAGTCCATGAATTGGTCCATGATCTTTTTGAAGCGCCTTGCAATGGTGGTCGAAGTGCCACCCATCAGGAGGGTGTCGTCGGCAAATTGGGAGTGATTAATATTCTTTGTACCCTGCTCAAATTGAATACCTGTGATTAGGCCAATTCTTCGATTGTAGTCCAAGGCTTTGCTGAGGGATTCAGCCATGAGGATGAAGAGGTAGGGAGAGAGGGGGCAGCCTTGCCTGAGGCCTCGGGAGGATTGAAAGGCTGCACAAGGTCTTCCATTCACCAGAGGGGAAATCCAAGGATTAGAGATACAAGCTTTGACCATATTGATGAAGGAGTCATTGAATCCCAGTTTGTTCAAAACAGCAAGAAGGAAGGAGTGTCTGACTCTATCAAAGGCATTGGCAAGATCAAGTTTAAGGATGAATCCTTTTTCCTTTCGACTAAGGCTAGAGTGGATGGCTTCTTGTACCAAAAGAATAGAGTCGGAGATGTGCCTGTTGGCTAAAAAACCTCCCTGGTTTTCCGAGATTAAGGAAGAAAGAAGAGGCTTGAGTCTTGAAGCTAGGATTTTTGTGATAATTTTATAAGCGGAGTTGCACAGGGATATGGGCCGGAATCTAGAGAAGGTGGTCGGCCTATTCTCTTTTGGGATGAGAGCTAAATACGTTGAGTTGGTATAACCCCCTAGTTTGCCTTTCCTTAGGACCCAACGAATCATCTTGAGAAGGTCCTTTTTAATCATTGGCCAATATTCTCTGAAGAAGCTGATAGAGAACCCGTCAGGACCTGGGGCTTTGTCCGGATGGAGGCTCCAGACAGCCTTTTTAACTTCGTCCTCCTCGACTTCTTGGGTGAGGTTGTTATTCATTTCTTGAGTAACTTCTCTGGTCATGTGTTGGAGGAAGATTGAGTAATCCTCCTCTTTTTTGTCCTCTGTTAGGAGAGATTTGAAATGGGAGGTTGCAGCAGCTTTTATGGAATCTTGGGTTTCATGATTGGTCCCTTCACTATCTCTGATTGCATTAACTGTGTTTCTTGCCTTCCTGATTGTGGCTTGTTTATGGAAATACGAGGTGTTTTTGTCACCTTCACGCAGCCAGGTCTGCCTAGATTTTAATCTCCATTTGATCTCCTCCTCTCTAGCTGTTTGGCGTAGCTCTGCATACAATCTGATCTCTTCTTGTCTTGCTTGCTGAGTGAGTCCTTCCACTTCAATACTTTGCTGTATTTTTTCGAGATTTTGTTTGATATTTTTTTTTGATGCCTCGGGTTCCTTGTAGTTTGTCTTTGCCCATGTCTTTAGTGCCTGCCTCGTTTGCTTCAATTTTGATTCCCAAATGAAGATTGGGGAGCCCTCTACGTGCTGTGACCAAGCTTGCTTGACTATATCGCGGGCTGCTGGAATTTGGTTCCAAAGGGAGGAGTATTTGAAAGGGAGGGGGCCGAGGTGGCTTTGGCTTTGCAAGGTAAGAGTGATGGGGTAGTGGTCCGAGACAGAAGTGTTGAGGATGTCTGACTGCCCGTTGGAGAATGAGGACAGAAAGGCGATGTTAACAAGGAAGCGGTTGAGTCTTTCCATAATGTTACCTGCTCCCAACCTCCTATTGCTCCAAGTATATTTGCGGTTCTTGGGCTTTAAATCGACCAAGTCTTTTTCTTGCATGATGTGCTCCAGCCGGTTTCTGAATTGATCAGCGCTGAAGTTCCCTCCTCTTTTCTCATTTGAGTGCATGACCAGATTTAGGTCCCCTGCAAGTATGAGGTTGTCATCATGATCTTCTTCTAAATCTTCCTCTAAGGTAGTCCAGCAAACATCTTTTTCCCTGTAATGGTTGGGGGAGTAGATGTTGTAGATTTTTACTTCTGTGCCATTGTCCTTGCTTTCCAATTTAACACTTATCCAATGCTGTTGTGTTTTAACGAGGCTACAACTCCATTTGTTGATATTCCACATTGTTAAAATACCTCCTGAAGCTCCTCTTGCTTCACTGGTGCAGCCACCGTACTGTTTTTGTTGGCCAATGAGTCTGCTGATTTCGGGCTGTTCTAGTTTTGTCTCTTGAATAAGTAAGATATCAGGCTTCTCACTTTGGATTAACTCCATGAGGGCATCTTTTTTGGAGGGGTGCCCTAATCCCCTGTTGTTCCAAGACAGCACTTTCAACATGATTTACCAGTGGTGTGCAGAGGTGCTCGCCTCTCTTTGCCTTTGATGTTGTTTTCCTTGTCCGAGATTCCCAGAATGTAGGTTTCAATCGGAGTCTGTGATCCCATTGCTATATCCTTCTGCGCGCTTTCTTCTCTTTGCTGTTTTGCTGACTTCCTTCCT
The DNA here is from genome assembly GCA_000404065.3 of Pinus taeda. Lineage (NCBI taxonomy): Eukaryota > Viridiplantae > Streptophyta > Pinopsida > Pinales > Pinaceae > Pinus > Pinus taeda. The sequence goes on from APFE030640146.1 coordinate 108,514, forward strand.
GGCCCATGTTTTTTTGGTATTTCGCTAGATGCTCCTAGATCCTTTGATATGCTTCTTGTGATTCTTGTTGAAGTAGTGTCCGGGGAGGGCTGTGAGGGGTGAGGGGATGAGGGGGAATGCTGATCTGAAGGAGGGTCCTGGATAGGTTCTTCTTCAGAAAGGGAAGCGAAAGGGTTTGAAGAAGGAGGGATGGAGGGATCAGAAGAACGAGGAGGAGAGGGGAAAGGAGGAGGGGCTTGCTGTGAGGATGAGGGTGGGCGCTGATTAGATGAGGGAGGGTGGGGGGAGAGATGATGGGATGGTCCCGGCTGCTCGGATTCAGATTGTTTGAAGGATGAGGCAGATTTTTTTCTTTTCACCGTTTCCCATTGGTCTTCCTGCTCTGATGATTCAACATTTATAAGTTTTGGGCATCTGTTAGCAAAGTGTCCGTATTCGTGACATACCTTGCATTTGAAGGGTATCTGCTCGTAGTCCAGCTGTTGGATATGGCACCAGTCGTCCACCTTCAATTTGATTGCTTCCGGAAGGCCGCGTCCCAGATCTACTTCGACGCAGATTCGCGCACAGGCTTGCATGTTGTCCTTGGGCTCACTGCGATCTATATATTTTCCTACCGCGTTTCCTATAGCCTTGACCGAGTCATCTCCCCAGCAGTGGAGAGGAAGGTGAGGGAGCCTGACCCAGACAGGGACAGCGCTTGGAATATCTAGTTCTGGGTCGAAGTCCGGGGTCCATTTGTTGAGATAGAGGCCCCGGGAGTCCATGAAGTAAGGTCCATTTCTAAATATCAAGTCCTTGTCCTCCTTGGTTTCAAAGTGGAAGGTAAAATAACCTCTGCCACAGAACCTTATCGAGATCTTCCCCTGAGTCTTGTCAGCCCAGTTTCTCTCAACCCATCGCTGGACAGTTTTGGGTGAGGGCCATAAACCTGTGAACTGGCCGATTAATCCTTTCTCTGCAAGAGATATTGCTGCCATGCGAGGGATGGTCGGGGGCAGGAGAACTTCTTGAAGCACATCGAGCTTTTTGACAAACTTGGTAGTCGTCGGCCTTGGCCTTTGCTGAGGCAGAGATTTTATCAGGTTCGAGAAGGCTTGCTGCAAAGCTGGATCCCCCCCTGGTGGATCCGGGGGATCCATGGGGACCTAGGGCCGGCGGGATCGCTGGTGCGAGGCGGATCAGGTCTGTTCGATGGGCGCCCAAGCGATCAAACGCACGCGCGCTCAGAACTTACCAAGTTTTTCATCAGTCCTTTTGATAAAACATTTGCTTCCAAAACTCCAAAGTACTTTACAGTAGGAGGCTTACCATACCAAAGTTCATGTGGAGTTTGAGTGCTATTTACCGAACATTTTCTTTGTTGAGAATAATCACGACAACAAATGCAGCTTCAGCCCAGAAGGTTGCAAGAGTTCCAGATTCATCTAGCATAGCTCGAGCCATTTGTTGAACTGTTCTGTTCATCCTTTCTACCACACCATTTTGCTGAGGAGTTCTTGTGGTGGAGAATTGCCTTTTTATTCCATGTTGCTCACAAAAGTCAAAGAATTCATTTGATATGAATTCTCCCCCTTGATCAAGTCGATTTGACATGGTTTGCCTATGGTATTTTCTGGGATGTTGATATCTAGAAGATCACGAACTGCCTTCAGCCTACATGCTTTTCTTATTTGAGAAAAGCTTAGATGTTCCAATCTTCTATTCCACAACCAGTTTTCATCTGTTTTACTTAGATAGTATTGTTGTTGCCCCCCTTTGAGTATGTATAAGTTGCTTGAAGTTCTTGTACCTTTGATCATGGTCTTTCCTATATCAAGCTCATGAACAACACATATGGCTGATCAAAAAACCACTTCATTTCCTTGATCACACATTTGACTGACACTCCATATTATGCTTTAAACCATATACATACATAATGTTTCCAACTTTAACCTTTTCTTTCAAGAAAACATAACCTTTACCTTTAATGACTGCTGGAGTGTCATTTCCGAATGAGACATTCTTTTCTTTTTCTAAAGCATTATATGAGTGAAATTTCTCTTTATCACCTGTCATGTGTTTGGAGCATCCATTGTCGATGTACCACTGAGTTTCTTGTCCTTCTATATACAAGGCTATACTACATCTTTCTTATTAAGATTCCTTCCTTCTCCATATCTTGGGATTTAATGGTGTTTTCTCCTTTTGAAGTGTTCGCCAAAATTTGCTCCTGCATTCAAATTCTTCATGACCAAAGTTGTTACAAATCGAGAATTCTATTTCATTTTCAAGAGGAGAAAAGTTATTATAGGAACTTTTCTTGATTCCTGTTACACTCCTTTGATTTCATGCTTCTCTTGTCATGATGGTTTTGTAAGCAACGCATTGAGTAGCCTTGTGCCCAATGTTATGACATGAAAAACATTGCCCATTAAAGAAATTTCTACGACCATTGAATCTTTTGACATTGTTTACCTGTTGGTTGTGGCTTCTATTGATATTCATCCTTGGAGTAAATTGAGTATGATTTACCTGATAATGGGTTTTAGGCCTTTGCTGACGATTGACATACTGTTCACTGGTCTTTGTTGCATCAAGATAGCTTCTAGTGGAGATTGACGGCTTCTGTGATTGAGATGATTTTTCAGTATATCCAAGACCTGTCTTTATCAGAGGATAATGTTGACCTTTGATAATTTCATTTAAATATTATGATCCTTTAGCAAATCTAAGATTGAGATATTTTGTCTTCTCAAGATATTCTCTTAGACCCACAATTTCACGTTCTAGATTTTCATTGTGTTTTTCTCTTTCAACAAGTCGGTGTGTCAAAGTATCTATGATCATATTCTTTTCTTCTAAAGAGATATTGAGTTTAGTGATTTCTTCATGAAAGTCTTCCTCTTCTAATGCATCCAAAAAATCATCATTTTCGTAGGCCATGAGAAGTCTATAATCTTATATAGTTTCGTCTTCATCACTATTAGATAAACAATCACTATCTTCATGTGTATAGTAACTCCTTCTATTCACAACCTGTTTCCTATTGCCTTTTGCATATTCCTTCCCCTTTTCATATTTATCTTTATGAGGACATTTGGTAGCATAATGACTGACTCTACCACAAGCAAAGCATTTGAAAGGTAGCTTACCTCTAAACCTTCCAGAACCTCATTGAAGCTTCTTGACAAAATTTACCTCATCTTCTTCTTCAGAAATGTGTCTTGATTCATTGTTCTCTTCCTTTTCTTTTCCCCTTTCTGATGCTTTAAATGCGGCTTCTCTCATATCTAATGGACCTCCTTTTCTCATTTCAAAGGTACTTAGGATTCCATGAAGTTGAGTCACAATGATAGTTTGAAGATCTTGTTTTTCTTCTATGGCAGACACTTTTTGTTATGAAACCAACTCAAAAAAAGATAGAAAAGATAGATCAACGCCTTAGAATTCAGCCTCTTCGAGGGGACAACCTCCTTTACGTTACATAAATGAACAATTATTCGATGATTCAAATGACAAAACCTCCTTTCTATATATAGGAGCCTAAGGAGTCACAATATAACCCAGCCGACCTAACAATAATAA